>JAJJMA010030783.1:9778-32588 GCA_023529015.1 Papaver nudicaule
TTGATTGCGAGTTCATAATCTTAGTAAAGTAGATTTTGCTCTCACAACTATTCTAAGGCAAAATGATACATTCTAACAAATGAAGAAGGGCTAGTTTCAGTTAAAAGCACTAGTATATTATATAACCTTTTTTTTTTCAATCGAAAGAGAAGAATGTAATAGATATTAGAATGTACAATGAGTCTACCCGAGTATATTATATAACCTCATAATTCTCTTGAAGCACCTTCTTAAAGTTTTTCGTAGTATATGGTTGAATGTGTTTCCCAGTAAAATTGAGGGCCACGGGGAATTTTGAACTACAATAGAGGCTTAAAGAACAGACTTAAAACCAATGTAAAAATATAAAAATAATAAGGTATATGTGATGTGGAACTAGTAACAGAAAGCAATTCTGAGATTGTTGGAAGCAAAGAAAACAGAGATTTGAGCGAGAAGAAGAAGAAACTGAGAATAAGAGAGAAAGATCGTTGAAGTTTAATAATTCTTGATCAATAAAAAGATGTCTAATACAAGAATAAGGCTAGCCTATATAAAGGCTTAAACAAGCATCTAAACTAGGAAACAAAATACGAAAAGGAAATCTAAAAGAAAGCCAAAAATAAGAAAGATATAAACTAGGAAATCGTAGAGGTTAAGCCTCTATGTGGAATCTTCTGGAACATGTATATGCCCTGCATCAATCCCCCCTTCTTGAGTCAAACTCGTCCTCGAGTTGTTTGAGCAAATCAGAAGCTCAATATCACCATGAAATGTGAAAATCTCTTTCACATTAAATGTGTTAGAAATATTCCAGTCGCTTGGTAGATCAATAACATATGCATTATCACTTATCTTCTTTTGAACTTTGAAAGGGCCATACTTCTTCATCTTTGTTTTGTTGTAAGTTCCCACTGAAAATCTTTCTTTTCGAAGATGGATCATGACCAGTTCACCTTCCTTGAAAGTCTTAAGTATCTTGTGTTTATCATTATCCTCTTTATATTTAGAATTCGAAATTTCTACCTTTGTCTTTACTTCATTATGTAATTCAGTAGCTTTGTCTACAAAAGAGTCTGCTGCAGTACTTGTACTCTGAGTGTTGGGTAAGACTACCAGATCAAGTGTGTGATTGGGCACTTTTGAGTACACAATCTCGAAAGGAATTTTTCCGGTAAAACGGTTGAAAGAAGTATTGAAGGCAAACTCCATGTGCGGCAACAAGATATCCCACTTCTTACTATTGTCCATACACTTAGCTCGAATCCGATTTCCAAGTGAACGATTAACAACTTCAGTCTGTCCATCAGTCTGTGGATGTGAAGTTGTACTGAATTGTAAAGTAGTCCCTAAACGCATCCATAAGCTCTTCCAAAAATAACTTTAGAACTTTGTATCTTGGTCGGAAGTGATAGATTTTGAAACTCCATGTAAACATACGACTTCTTTAAAGAACAAGGAAGCAACATTTGAAGCATCAGTCGACTTTTTACAGGCCACAGAGTGAGCCATCTTTGAATATCGATCAACTATGACCATTACACAATCATTACCTCTAGCAGTACGAGGTAAACCAAGTATAAAATCCGTACTGATATCAACCCAAGGCGCATTCAGAATTGGTAATGGAGTATATAATCCAGTATTTTGAATTGTACCCTTAGCTCTCTGACAGACCATGAACTTTTGTACAAATTTCTGTATACATAGCGTTTCAAAGAGGGCCAGAAATATCTTTCTTCAATCAGTGCTATGGTTTTATCTCTCCCAAAGTGACCACCAAGACCACTACCATGTAATTCACGCATAAGATGTAATCGTAAAGAGCCTTGAGGAATACATAAACGATTACCTTTAAAAAGAAATCCATCTTGTATGAGAAAATCATCAACTCCATGACTCTGAGAACTGCATTGGTTCCATAATTTACCAAAATCTTCATCTTCTGGATAAATATCTTTGATGTAATCAAATGCAAAACTCTCATTACGAATTGCGGTTAACATATGAACTCTTCTACTTAGAGCATATGCAACTTGATTATACTTACCACTTTTGTGCTTCACAGAAAAGGTGTATTTGTTGAGTGTGGAGAGCCATTGATCATGCATTTTGTTAACTTTAGCAAAGGTAATGCATGGTTGTCATTTTTGACAACAAATTCTATATGTATCAAATATGTATGCCACTGCTTAAGAGCCTGAACAAGAGCAAGTAACTCTAATTCATATGTAGACAACTTCTTCTTTGCATCTGAACTTTTTTCACTATAGTATGCTATTGGATAACCTTACTGTGATAAAACTGCACCAATACCAACGATCGAAGCATCACAGTCTATCTCAAAAGGTTTGTTGAAATTTGGCAAAGCAAGAACTGGAGCGGTACAAAGCTTTTCCTTTAGAACTTTAAAGCTTACATCCATTGCTTCTGTCCATTCAAACTTTTCCTTCTTGAGGCAATCAGTCAAGTGTGCAGAAATAGTACTAAAGTTCTTCACAAATCTTTTATAAAAGGAAGCCAAACCATGGAAGCTACGAACGTCACGAATAGAAGTAGGAATTGGCCAATCTTGAATTTCTTGAACTTTAGAAGGATCGACATGAACCATGAGTAGATATAACATATCCTAGAAATGTTACTGATTGTGTTATGAATGTACACTTCTTCAGATTAACATATAAGTAGTTGTTGGCAAGAACTTGAAACACTTGTGATAGATGATGAAATGTGTTCTTGTTCATTGTGACTGAATCAAGATGTCATCAAAATACACAATAACAAATTTACTAAGAAAGGGTTGGAGAACCTGATTCATGAGTCGCATAAAGGTGCTTGGTGCATTAGATAGTCCAAATGGCATGACCAACCATTCATATAATCCTTCTCCCGTTTTGAATGTTGTTTTCCATTCATCTCCTTCTGGAATGCGTATTTGATGATAACCACTACGTAAGTCCAACTTTGTGAAGATAGTAGAACCCGAAAGTAAATCGATCATATCATCAATACGAGGTATAAAAAATCTATAAGGGATGGTGATTCGATTTAAAGCTCTGCAGTCTATACACATTCTCCATCCACCATCTTTCTTGCTAACTAAGAAAGCAGGACTAGCACAAGGTGTTAGGGCATTGTCCGGTCAAACCCACTAGCGTTGGTATGTCAAGCTAGTTGTCAGTTTTAGGTGTCAAAACTCAATTATTGATTTAGCCTACTAGAGTTTAGATTTCGGAATTGGGATATAGACAAAGTAGTAGAGACCTTGAAGACGAAGACTGTGAAGACAAATTAAGAAGACATCAATTATTCTTCATCGACAAAAGGTTAGTAGGAGTTATGACTTTATGGATATTCTTCTATTCTACTTTATCTATTCTTTCGAAATATAGTCGACTACTTTAGTAGTGATAATAACGATTGAGATCGTATTCTTGTGTAACGTGGCCTTGTGTCATGACCAGTGTTTGATGCCACAAATACTGTGAGTACAAGAATGAATGAGACAGATTCGGTGCCATGTGTCCATTGCAATGGTTTGCTTGCAAACTGTTAGTTGGATATGGATGAATCTAAAGGAGTACTCTTGAGCAAAGAGTCCATGCATCACAGTTGAGGACGTACACACGTCTAAGTTCTGGCTCAGCCTAGTACTTCCAGCGGAATCCAGATTTGACAAAATCTGACAGGCGCACGGTTCACGAACCGGTTTGCGTACCAGAAACTCGGAAATTCCCTGAGTTCGAGATGGCTATTTTATTCGCGTACCAGGAACCTGACGGTAGTCATCTTGCTGGTGTCGGATTTAGTGAAGATTCTCTTAGAATTTCACTCTGAGTCAAATTCTAAACTCCTTTATCTCTTAGATGGACTTGTGTAAAACATAAACTCTTTTGTGTTCCATCTAACGATCCTCAATGAGTCAATAAGATAAGATTATCTCTGGTCTGTTGGATTTCTATCTTTAAGTGTTTTTGAGCTAACAAAACACTAGGCAGATAATGATAAAAAGAATTCCAATTGAGATTAATCTCTATTACTTAGTTGTCAAGTTTAGGGTTTTCCTAACTTGTGGGACAAGTAATTGATTGCTTTATTCCAAAGCAACCTATCTTATCGAGTGCTATAAATAGAGGTGTCTATGGACAAATACCGCAAGCATCAAGCATACGTGAAGGTCCTTAGGGATGGTAGCGTAAACTCTTTTCACTTCGGTGAATGCTTGTTGTGGTATAGTCATCCTCTATAGGTTGCAGCTCCTCTGGGAACTCCCTACTACTATAAAGACTTCTCTTGAAGGTTGGGAAGCACAGGTAGGATATTGAAACCATCTTTGGTTGAAATCGGATTAACCTGTAACCTTGGTAACCTGATCACGTTCTTGTCTATTCTAAAGTCCGTCTCTTCTGATATACGGCTATTCAAGAACTGATACGTTACTCAACAAGGTTGGAAAGGTAGCAACGCACGGCTGCACTCGGTGTTGTAAGACCTAGTTAGCTCCAGTTATACAAGTTTCTTAAGTGATTCTTTGTGTATAACTGAGGTAGATACGAATTGGGCATTGCTTACTTGGTTTGCGTGTCAGCCCCGATTTGTGAAGTAGATTTCCGTATGACCTGGATTTCACAATCCGAAGGAAGTCATCTTGTGTGTGGTAAACTGGTAGAGGACAGTTACACCATACGTCACCAATTAGGTTGAAAAACCAGTATTGCTGACACAAGCCTTTGGCATCGGTCAAAGCAACTCCTAGGCCTGTAAAGGACGTCAGCTGGGGGAATCAAGTGTGTGACGATCTGTGGGGGATCTAGAGACGTAAGGAAGGCGATAGTAGCCAATTCTCTTGGAGGGCTTGAGTTGGTCTCTGCTACATCCCAGACCGAAGTCTTATAGTAGGCTAGTGTTTGTAGTCAGTTTGTACTGGGCGGTGTTCAAACTGGACGAGGTCCCGAGGTTTTTCTGCAAGGCAGTTTCCTCGTTAAAAAAACGTTCTGGTGTCTTGTGTGCTTTTACTTTCTGCATTATATCTCTGATAGTATAATTAAAGAACCAAGTAGTACGTTATTGCCTAACTGTATAGTTGACTCCAAAGTACTCTTTGTCGAGGTTTAACAACTCCAGTTATAGGTTTGGATATTGATTTTGAGATCGTCCAGACCTAAACCATAAGACTCACGAGCCAAAACGAAAAATTGGTAGTATTTCGGTACCCCTCCTTTTTCACATGGGCTGTTGCTAGGTCGTATTAAACCCTTATGAAGAAAATCATTTATTTGTCCTTGCAAAATCTCATGTTCATTAGGACTCAACCGACAATGTGCTTGATTTGGTAAAGAAGCTTCTGGAATGAAATCAAGACAATGTTGAATATCCCTTGTTGGGATTACATCAGTAATCACACTAAGAACTTGTCCTTTGGATTGCTTAAACTAAAGATAAAGATGCAAACACGCACGAAAAATAAGCAAAGCAAGAAGACAAGGATTATTTAACTGGTTCGGCATACCTACTCCACAAATAACTACGATCAACTCTTATTGAAGAACCAATTACAAGAGACACCAACACCTAACTCTCTCTGTAATCACCAAAAGGTCTATCACACAATATATCTAACATGCTTAATATCAATGCCTATTTATAGGCTTCTAACTTGATTAGCAACGTACAAAGGCGGTGGTACTTGCCAAGAATATCGCATCCTTGGCTTCCAAGTTTACACCTCCTTGTACAACTTAAACTCCTAGCAATACTAGGAAACTCGCTGACACAAAAGTTTGCCAGACGAGAATGCCAGACACGGCTACCAGACGAATCTGCCAGACACGTCTGCCAGACAACTAAGCCTAGAATACTCTAGAAACTTCAACAACTCTAACATTTACAACTCATAGCCGATAAACCATCCCTAGTGTGAATGTCAAATTACCTTTTTAACCCTTTTAATAGAATCACCGGTTAGTAACTCGTCTGTGTTCGCCGATCCAGGATTTGGCTACGAGTTAAACGACAAGACTATGACTCGCATTCAGACTCGATCACTAGAGCTTATTTGTGACATCTAGAAAAACAATGTCACCAAGAAACACCATGAAGAGTTCATGGCCCATATGGTTCACTCTTTTGATTGTGCAAAAGAAAAAGGGAGTAGAGGCATTGAGTGATCAGTGTTAGTAGATAGACGACGATAAAGATATTCGCTACCATCTATAGATACAATTTGACGCATCACCAAAAATACATTAATTTGTGTTTGGGTTAGTTATTGGTGGTACTGTTAATAAATATCTTAACATTTCGAGAAGGATACTTTCGATTCCTATGCGCCATAGGATGATAAATATTCTCACTCACTTTGGGTGCAAGGGATTTCGTTTGCAAATTCAGTTTATACAGAGAATGGCAATAGAGTTAAACATGTACCGCCAATAATATATAAAAACAATGTCATGTCATAACATAAACAATGTATTTCTATTATAAATTGAAAGTTGAACTGAAATCAATGACCTAAAAAAAAAAAAAAACAATGCATCACTGGCCGAATTAGCATTCCACACGAGTGAATCCAATTACGGTTCATATAGAAACTGCAATACCTGACTTCCCCTAGTCTTGAACTTGGGTGTTTTAATAGGGCCAACTTTGTATCTCATCTTAACGTAGAATTCAATCTTTATATTTAATTTCCCAACAGTCTCATCTTGAATGTATTTGCCTTGTACGTATGGTAAAAGCTTCTCCCCTTTGAAAACATGATGAAGAATTTTGATATTCTTACGGCCCTGATGGAACGGTGATAGCACAACTGAATCGAATAGCTGGCCATTGTAAAGAGCTCTGACTTCAATGTACTCATTGTAAACACTGACTTTCTTGTTTGGGTTTCTAAATCTTAAGTCTACTGCAAGATCGTAATGCAGCATGTCATTATCCGTGACATTGAATTGAGTAAGCGAAGCATCATTGAGGTTGATTTTCAAGGGATTTACCGGACTAAGGATGTACCAACCAATGAAAACTAATATACCTAAGAAGGTGAGAGCACATAAAAATATCTTGCATGCTAGTGCGCAATTTCCCATGATGACTGATGATGAGAGGTTAGTAGCCAGATGTAGCAGAAAAGTTATGTTGAGTTGTGAAGAGATGTGTATATATTTATATAGGAGTTGAGCAGAGTATGTACTCTATTAGTGAGAACAGGATTCAGAATCCGAGTGAATTTGAAATTTGGAAGACTCTTGGTCATCGGAATAACATTCGAATAGGAAACCCTAAAGTGTATTAAGACCGAAAATTGCGACTCAATTTGCAAACCAATTTTTTATTTTAGGAGGAAAAAAGGAAAATCCCAAGAACTAAGTCACCGAAACTAAAGGCATCTGATTTTTCAGAGAATTTCCCCTGCATTGCATACTCTGTAGCCATGCATCCACTGCAGCATTATATCAGTATTAACCGATTCTATCTATACTGGCTTGAATTTGGTCCACCTTAAAATGTTTAGCCACGCCAAAGTCTGCAATTTTTGGGTTCATATCTGCATCTAGTAATACATTGCTGGCTTTGAGATCACGATGAATAATCTTATGTAGAGAATCCTCGTGCATCTTTCCATCACGGTACAAGCCACTTAGCCGAATTTGGTAGTGCAACTTGACCTCAAGAAGTATTTCCCACAAATTTATGGGTGTTTGCCTGTTGGCTAAAGCGATGGACCTGATATTGCTTTTAATAGGTGAACATGGAATAGTCAATCGAATAAGAAATTTGTTTCTTTCTATTGAGGTTGTAAAATTTTAATAGTGTCAATTGGACTCAAACTTTTAAATGAATATCTGGCTGTAATAACTTTTTCTCTTATACAAAGCGTTACACTAGAGAAACAGTAAATGATACCATATCTTGAGTATCCGACTCCTAACTCAGTTACAATTCTCACATGCTATTAGCACATACGCCAACACTTACACTGCACACACACAAATCAAATCCTATGCTATTAGTACAAACAAAATAAGAAGTGTGCTGTCTCGCTTTATCTATTCGGTCCAGACTCCAGATAGTGGAATTTTATCTTTTTCAATTTACTCAAACATCTCAGAATTTCTGATACTCAGTCGGTGAGCACATCATAAAATCAAAGTTACGAGAATTAAAATGAAAGTTGAATTTGCTAATAAGAGTAATGTATCAAGAATTAATACAACCTCCACTGGGCAATGGGATAATGGATGGCAAATGTTGTGCAAAGATGTATAAAGTGAGCTCTCTAGAATCATTGCGTACATTTCATACAATTTGTATGTTGATCATTGTGTCACACAAGAATGATTTCATGTCACATATAGAACTAGGAAGAAAAACAATTTAGACAACAGCTAAACCCAGATATAATGTAGAGCACAACCAAAACTAGAGGAACAAGCACCTGCAGCCTACAAAAGGTAAAAAAAAAAACTATCAGAACTACATATTTGATCGGCAATCACCAATGACTCTACATACCCACACCAAAATAGAAATTGTAATTTAAATTTGAAGGATCAACTGATTTTTGGTGATCGATTTTCCATTGAAAGCGAGGCATTCCTCGCTTTCCAGACACATCACGCTATGGCCGCCGGCAGTCTGCTCCACAAATGTAGAGTTCCTAATGATTGTTTAGGAGCTTTGGCAGCAAATATGTAGTCCTTAATAAATCTTTAATCTTACTTAAGGATGGTGAGGAAATTTGGCAAAAAATAATAGCACATTCTCCTAAATAATCACAACAAGAGTCGTTTTGAAAAGTGGTTGCAGGTGCAACCGAAACCTCCCTCTTAAAATTATTAAGAAACTAGGTGAAATAGATCGATTAACAAAAACAAGCCGTATAGACATGGCACTTGTGCAAATCATCTTCACAAGCATTTCCCTCTGGCTAAATATGGGAAAACTGAAGCCATACCCACTCAATGACATAATCAACACGAGTGACTTTACCATTCCGATAGGGAAGCATCTGCAGTTTTGATGGTCTTTTCTCTTAGAGCTTCAAAAGTAACAAAGCTGTTCACATGAGGAATTACCCTGGTAATACCAAAAGGATGAAACGGGTCGTCTTCATCCAGAATGACTCTCCAAGTTTCTGTATCGGGATCATAACAATAGACTGTTCCCTTATTGCATGTAAATATAACTTCATTATTCTTCGTAAGTAATATTGGCTCTAAGCTGTCCGCAAACGACGGAGACATTTCATTAATCCCGTACACAATATTGAAGTCTCTGGACCAAGTGTCGTTCATATCTGTCTTCTTCAAGGTCCACATTTCGATACATGGTGCACTCTTCTTGTACCGAAAAATTCGATTATCGTGTAAAAAATGATCATACTGAATTTGTCTAAAAAGACAAAGTTTCCTTCCCAGCACTGTAAGTCTGAAATTGCATGGCCAGTGAGCAAGAGAGTTACAGGGAGGTATTGAGAGCATCCGGTACTCTTCATTGGCCAAATCGAATGCGTGAATATTCACGCCCTGTGCCCAGAAAATTGCTCCTTCTGCGAAGGTACCTAGGTAATGATTCTTTCTCTGATCAATATACGGGTGTTGATGATGCACCTGTGGAAAGGGTATGCATATGTTCCTCCACCCACAACCACTACCAAGAGTGTACACTTGGACTTGTCCCACCCCTTCTTTATAGTATATGTAGTAGATTCTAACAACCTTGTATTCATTAGTTAAACCAACGTATCCAAATCCTCGGGCAAGGTAGTGATATCTAGGATGATTTTCTTTGGGTACGACAAATTTTGGAAGATAGGTATAATCTCCTGTGATGTGATTGAATATGTAGATGGGATCAATAAAGCCGTCGTGGTACCTGCCAAGACATACCAAATCATTGCAGGAACCAACCAAGTATTCCCACCGCATATCAGAAGGCATTGAGGGACGTTTGATGATCTCTTCAAGTGCTACTGTCTTGTAAGTGTAATCCTCATCAGTATTAATTTTATTATAATGCAGTAGGCGTCCATGGTAAAGCGACTCGTACTTGTAGAGATCATTTGCTTTAGCAGTACAAAGGAACCCCGTTTCCACCTTACCAACATCAGCAGCAACACCATCACTACCATAGAGTTGGTTAATCTGGCGACGTAGCTGCATATCAATGAAGTACTCTTTTCTAAGGAGGTTCCCCACCTTTTGCATACAAATTTGCACTCCAAAACGGACTCCGTTGGTACTCGAGAAAGGATATTTAACAAGACATCGGAGTCAAGATAATCCATGGATCCTGTAATAATATATACTCCAACATATGAGGGAAGGAGAGCTGAAACTGTTGAATGTAAGAGGGGCGACGTTTCACTTCTACAAAGTGTGCGCACGACACGTACCAAACCAATACGGTTTGTTTTTTTTTTTATGATTGGTTTATCGTTGACATGTGTCATGGGTTAACAAAGAAAAAACAAGTTTAAATCAAATATTTTTAGTTCAGTTAAGTTCCCTAATTTTTAGGAAAAAGTAGGAAAAAATCAAACTGATCTATTTTTTTTTGAAACGGAGGGAGTACAACATAAGGAAACTGCTGTGAGCCTAGTTAGCAATTCGGCGAACGGCAAAAATGTGGGGCGGCAAACGTGCGCGCATTAATCGGCTATATTAAAAGTCAATTCGATCAAATATACGGTCAATTATGTAGGCTTCGGTCAAAATGCGGAAATTCGGACGGACGTGTTTAATGCGTTTTGTATGTAGTAATGCGGCACCCAAAATTCGGCATATATATATGGTTCTAAATCCTAATTGTTACAGTAAACATACATATTAAACATTAGTTTAATATAAATTTCTATAGTATGTAACAGGGTATTACGACATCTTCACAAAATATGACTAATCAGCTTAGTTGGTAAGTAAAATCAAGGAAATATATATACAAAAGAGGGTTTAAAAGGGAATACACAATATGTTCTAGGGACTTTATAAAAATCGGGAACACATAAGTCAGTTGACTATAAGAATCTGACACATTTTCAAATGACTTTTTGACTAAAGTAAACTATCCAACAGACGAATTAGTAAACGTACAATGCGGCGATTCGTAATATCCGTGAATATATCGGCCAACCAATAAAATTCGCGTTATTAATCCGGGGTTTGAAAAATGCGGAGAACAAGTGCGGAAATTCGCGATTCGCGAATAGTCGCGAATTATTCGATTAAAAAACACGAATTTGCTAAGGGCTGTGAGTAGTAGAAAAGCTAAAAACACAAAACAAACAACTAAAAGAACAATTTTAGTAGAACCTATAATAAGTTCTGTCATGAAATTCTATGGACACCAAAAAGTAAGGTTTCTCATTAAAAACCAGCCTTTCACCTCTCCTCAACTGTCCACCTTTCTTAGCTAAGTCATCAGCTGAAAAATTTTCTTCCCTGAAGCTGTGTACAAAAACCCAACTAGCTATACCTTCTTTGATCTTCTTCCATCTAGAAACTGCAAACCATGGGACTTTTCCATTACTGAAAGCAACAATAGCTGCCCTAGAATCTGTTCTGAAAATAACATCTTGGAAACCATATGCTATTGCCCATTCACCAGCATATAAAATTGGCATGATCTCTGCCATATAGTTAGTGGCAATCCCCATTCCACCTGTAGTTGCAATGATACACTCTCCTGTGTGAGTTCTCCCTATAAACCCAAAACCAGCAAGACCTGGGTTCCCTTTAGAAGCACCATCACAACATAGAAGGAGTTGATTTTCTCTAGCAAGATGAAAATAGACTTAAATTGCTCTTACTGACTTAACCTTCCTGCATTTTATCCCAAAATATTTAAGAATCTGAAGGTCATAAGGAGAATTCCACATTCCTGCCCTCATTCTTATTTCACATTCAGCTGTAAACTTCATCACTCTGATCCTAATGTTAGTTGCAGAAAAGCCCTCACCTTCATATATCATTCTGTTTCTTGTAAACCACAACTCTTTCATTGTAATCAGAGCAGCTGACCTCCAGATTTCTTTAATTGCTGGACTCTTTTGTTTAGCCATATTCAATACATCCTCAAAAGATTTTGGGTTAACAAAGTTGAACATTCCACCAAGCCATTCCCATATCAACTCACTGTAGTTGCAGTACCACAGTAATTGATCCATTGACTCTTCATTTTGTTTACAAAAAACACATCTTGAGCACATCTGAAACTTCCTCTTCTTCATATTTTCATCTGTTGAACAAGCTCCACTCAACATCTTCCACACATTGCTAGCAATGGGTTAACTCAGCGCTTAGTCGAATCAGAGACTTGGGTAGAACAGTACCACTCAAGGGAGGGTTTATTGGACTTCTTGTAGGTGACATCTACATTCTAGAGCATAACGGCTTCTAACAGCCTTCAAGCGTTATCAAGTGAATATTTTAGTCGCGTACATTTCATCAAACACTTATATGCATTTCATCAAACCCAATCAACACCCTTACATGCATTTCTCCAATCAAAACCTTCTCAAAACAAAACGGTGATAAAGAGGGAGAATGTTAAAAGACAGCCAACTAATCAGTGCGTGAAAGCAACATGACTTCCACTTATAGAAAAAAACAGTAAAAGGACAACAAAGGTAAGAGGGCCTCACGCCCCCCTCTACTTTGTTCTTGTGATGACTATGTGAGTTAGGTTCACAAGTGCACGTCTCGATATTCTGACATTATCATCGTCGCTTGGCGGAAGAGACTCGATGGCTGAGGCTGCTAAATTGGCGTGCTCAATTGCTAGCTCGGTAGCTCTTTGTATTCCGCGACTCTTCCCTAGGTAATTAAGGGCAAGTTCAACATCTACAGGGTCGTCGAATCCCTTGTTGACAAGTTCTCGTAATTGTGGGAATTCTTCAATTGCAAATAATATTGGAGCTGTTATAATTCCATGGCTGATGTCAGATAGGGGAGGCTTTCCCAGGGAAGCTAATGTCCCTGTGAAATCCAGTATATCATCAGTCAATTGAAAAGCCAACCCCAGATTTCGGCCATAATCATAACACAGCACAGCAACTTCATTCGACTGTTCCGCCAGAAGAGCAATTGATTTGCAGCTATTCGCAATCAACGATGCTGTCTTGTTGTATGTCTTTTTCATGTATTGATCCATGCTACACCGCTGTTCTGATGTACTGGCCATTTGCATTATTTCACCTGTCACAAGATTTTCCAGAACTGTTGAAATTAGTATCACGATCTCGGTATTGTTTAAGGATCCAAGTGCCACTAAAGCTCGAGAAAGCAGAAAATCTCCCGCTAACACAGACAACTTATTTCCCATACAATAATTGACGGATGGAACACCGCGCCTTGTGTCAGCATCATCTAAGACATCATCGTGAAGAAGGGTTGCCACATGCATCATCTCGGTGATCTCAGCAATAAGTTGCTGTCTTCTCCGAAGTTCATTAGATACATTGGCCGCAACCGAACCAGGTAGTGACCCATTCAATGCTGATGCCATCAACAACAGAACAGTCGGACGCAACCGCTTTCCCTCCACTCCCAACTCAAAGAAGTACTCTGCAGCGGCAGCCAGCTTAGGGACCTCATCAACAGCCACCATAATTCGTATCCGATTACCAATAAGAGAGAGTTCATCAGCAACTACCGAAAATGGATCCAATTCCTCCATATCTTGCAAGGCTAGTGTATGCATTAGGAAACAAAGACGCCCAAGTACATTAGGCGTGTGATTCTATGTCTAGCTCGCTTCCTTTTTATACTAATAAGTTTCAAGCTTATGGTACACCTAAAAGTCAAGGTTGTGTTAATCTAGTTTGTCCTCTTGAAGGTGGATTGGCGATTGACCAGCAGTTTATTTTTAAATTAACACAAACTTCTGCATGTGGTTGGGGGTTATGACGGTGACTTGTAGGTAAGCTTGGGTGAATAATTTTTTAGTTAAGTTTTTATCGATGTGACAACCAACAGTTGGTCTAGGTACCAAATATCCTTTTCTATAAGAAGTTTTCGGTACCAAAGTCCGGTGTCCATCAATGTCCAGATAACAAATGCTTAATAACTCTTTTTCCTGTGCATAACAGCAAGTCATGAGAACGAAACAAGTTACCTGAGATTAACTGGAAACTTAACTATGTCAAGACGGATGTTACTTTGACCGTTATCATAAAGTAAACTATTTGCTGACTAGAGTCAAAGTCAGTCTACGATCCAAACGCATCAAAAACCACTTCTACGACTCATACCTTAATTTCCTTAAAAACTTACAACCCTTTTGATGCTGCATTATGTGTGGGAATGAACAAGAATCTGTTGATCATCTATTCTTGCATTGCAAAGTTGCAACTAAGGTGTGGAATATGATAACTCCATCAAATTGGGCATGGACTTTCCCTGTTTCATTTTACAACTTGGCGTGTTGCTGGAACAACAATGTGTTTTCTGGGTGTGGGGTAGTTTGGAGTTCAATTCCAGCTGCGGTGGTTTCGGTTATTTGGAATGAAAGAAATGCGCGTACTTTTGAAAACAGACATTCTTTCAAAACAGATTCAGATCTTGAGATTGAGGCAAAATCGTTGGTGAAGGCATGGGCCACTGCATTTGGCCACATTATTTTCTTAAGTTCTATTCATAACTGGTATGTTGTTTTCACTTAATGCATTGTTAATCATCCCTTGGTAGCTACCTCTGGTAGCCTTTGTAATTTTGTACATTCTTCTCAATTATTCTATCTTTCTCATTTGATAAAAAAAAAAAACTTACAACCCTTTTACAATAAATCTCTAAAGAGAACAGATTATGAGCAGACTAGCTTTTGAAAATTTTCCTTGTACGGCTCATTTGTGTTCTAGTGTTCGAGTCTTATCAGTCCGGTTATAATGGGAATGGAGCGCGTAGTATGTGAATGTGCCTTCTTCTCTGAGTGAAAGGCGAAATAATGGTGACAATGAAGGACATTTATTCAATCTAGTTGATCGGGACATTAAGTGTTTTTTTTTCCTTCTTTTTTTTGGCAAGTACTTAGTTCTTCTTTTTTGTTGTTTTACGACCATATTTTCAACGATAATGCTCAACCAACGGTTCGTTATTTTTCCTAGAAAGAACAAATTTGACTATATGAGATTGGCAAGTTCTTTTCACTATTGAACAATCTAGCGAAACAAAAACAGCCACAAACAATCCAGAAAAATAACCCATCATTTGGATACTTGCCCCACAAATCTGTACTTTATAAAGCTAAGACTCTAGATTGTTAAATTAAATTATTTTATGTTGATTATGGATCGATCACTGTCGGCAATGATATCAACAGTTTCAAGCTAAAGCACACCCACTGTCTTTTCAACATATATACGAAAAGGGATTCTAAATGATAGCTTCAAAGGGTGGTGAAAAGTTATAGTATTGAGAACGTGGGAAATGGTGAATCTCGCAAAACAACCATTACCTTGCTTCTTCTTTTCCATCCCACCGAGTTATGTTATACCAATTCGTTGTACTGGTCATCTACTGTAAAAATTTCAATAGTGCTGTCAATAAAATTGGACTCAAAACTTTGGAATGAAGTTGTGGCCATACCTTAACAAACAGTGCTTGGTAACATCTTTGATGGCTACTTTTTGCTTAACGATTTAATTTAATTATAAGTATAAAAGATGATTTTATTTACAAGACTGAATTAGGTTATATGGAACTCTCGTCTCTTGAGGCTCGACTCTCGACTCTTTCTAACTCACTTATAATTCTTGTCTGTACGGGAGTATTTAGCCATGGTACAAACAATTCTCACATGCTATTAACATGCGCAAACAATAACATTGCACAAACACATATCCTATGCCATGCTATCAGTACAAACAAAAGAAAAACTATCTTCTCTCTTTCTATCTTCTATAATCTACGTGCAACCTTTTTCAATTTACTCAAACATCTCAGAAATTCTGATTCTCAGTCAGTGCACACAATATAAAATCAAAGTTAAGAGGATTGTTATTTGTTAGTATTTAGTTGGTGAATATTTGACTCTAAACTCTAAACCGCAACTAAAAATGAGTAGAATTTGCTAATAAGAGTAATGTATGATGAAGAATTAATACAACCTCCAGTGATCTTCCTATTTATGGGTACGTACAACAGCAATGGGATAATGCATGCCAAATGTTGTGCCAAAGATAGTTAAAGAGAGCTCTCTAGAAACATTGCACATCATAAAATTTGTTTGTTGAGGTGTCACACAAGAGACATTTACATGTCACATATAGGGTATTTTCAAGGAAACTTTTGTGCTGTCCCCTAGACCTACCTTCCCTAACGCTGTTTCTGATTCACACTTTCACTACTGATTGAGCTATTCTTGTTCTGCAACCGGTTCGAGATTTCTATGTGGTATTAAGTTTTTTACTCAGTGGTTGAGAAGGAAGATAATAAGGATGGTTTACTCTGAATTTAATCAAGTTAAGTTCAGAAGCGATTCATTTGTTTTGTTAGGAAATGAGATTATATTAAGAAAGAAAGAAAATACTTAAATCATGTGACATTCTTAATTCTCCTTGACCTCTTTTGTAGCGAGCCCCAAACTGATTTTTGATTTAATTTTATGACTCCCGAACGTGAAGTAATAAAAACAATATATACTGGTCACTAATATAACACTCGAATTGACCACAATGGGTCTGATGAATTCTCATAATCTCTCCGAAACCAATCCAAGTATGCAAAAACATTGAAGGCCGGGTAAATCGGAAAGTAATACGATTAACCTTTTAATTAAAGAAAAAGATTTGATAAAAGCTCCCGGGTTAGATGATTAATCAACCGGAAGATATAGATTTTTGTCATAAGACTGAAGACACTCGAGACCGGCTGTAGATTTAAGCTCAATTTGAATAACATGTGTTCAGCACTAATGTGGCTCGATCACTCTATTGAATTCTGTGGGTTCCCTTTCAATGTACTCAAACATCTCATAATTTCTTATATCAATCAGTGCACACATTATATCAGTCACTGCACAATAATGGATTCCAAACTCTAAACCACAACCTCTGCCATTAATCTTCCTATTTATAGCTAGGTACAAACTGCAAGCGGAAGTCATATCATATGCTGTGCAAAATATGGTTATAAGAGCTCTCTAGAATCATTCCGGGTTTCATACAATTTGTTTGCTGAACATAGCGTCACACAAGAGACATTTTTATGTCACATATGTAAGATATTTTGAAAGAAACTTTATGTGGTGCAAATGCAAACTACCTGCGTACTAGTAATTTGGAATTACCAGATACCTGCCACATCGAATACTTATCTTCATATGGAGATGTCTGAAAAAGTGCCTATCAACTAGGGAGAACAATTCCAGATATAAGAGAAACATAGACACAAACTGTAGTTCATGCGATGCAGAACTAGAAACTACTGATCATCTATTACTTGAATGTCCTTTAGCTAGGTTGATATGGAATGGTGTGGGGATTGACCTGGATTATATAATCTCTCAGTTTCCCAAAGAATTTCTTTAGTTGGATGAATGATTGCTTTACTACTATCTATCCTAATGCAGGCAATCAGCTTTCACAGAAGCAGCTAGTATTGATTACAACAACAACTTGGATGATCTGGAAAACTAGATGCAATCTAATTTTTCAGGGTACCAAGCCATATGTAAACAATACTTTAGAAAGGATTAATCAACTGGTTATTCAAATAACTAGTTGTAATTCTGTGGGTAATCAAAGAATGACAAACAGTCAGTTTGTCACAGAATGGATACCACCAGATAGAAACTATATTAAAGTGAACGTGGATGCATCATATAAAGAGGATTTGAATGTTGGAAGTATAGGACTAACTGTGCGTAATTTTGCAGGCAAATGTCTTGGAGCCAAAGCAAAATACTATGATGCAGGAGTAGTTGCAGAGCTGGATGCTGAGAAGCTGGAATGTTTTGCTATGGATGAAGCTGTCAGATGGATCAAGAACATGGGTTTTCAAAAAGTCATTTTTGAGTCCGATTGTGAAGCGGTGGTAAAGTCTATAAACAATTCAGATTCCAGTGTGCATTGGTCTAATCATAATATGATTCTCAACATAAAGGAAATAATGTCTTTAAGTAATTTTTGGTTCAGTAGATCAATAAACAGATTAGCCAACAGTCTGGCGCATAATCTGGCTAGAAAAGCAAGACTAGAGAAGAGAAACTTTGAATTTTATGATCAGTTTCCGGAAGATGTAACAAACTGGATTTCTAATGATTTCCATGTAACTTGAGATTGATTTATAATAAAATTTCTTCTTTGCATCAAAAAAAAAAAATCTATTTTAATTTTTTCTGATCGTCAAAAGTTGCATATTAATAGCCTACCAGAAGTAAGAAGAAAATACAAAGAAGAGAGTTATCTATAATTTAGACAACAGCTAAACCCAAATACAATGTAGAGCACACCCACAACTAGAGGAACAAGCACCATGGCCACTAAAAAAAAAAGGAAAAACATGCCCGGTGCGTAGCACAGGTGCAAGTCTTGTTATTAATTGGACATTAAGAAAATCATAAATGGCTGTAACAACCCAAAAATCCGAGGAGATGGATTTAAAAAGTTATCACTCACAAATATGATAAAACAACTAATGTAAATAAGAGAAATGCAAAGGAAATCAAGTGCAAGAATGTAAATAAGATCGACACAAGTATTTTACGTGGTTCGGCATCGATTGTCGATGCTTTACATCCACGGAGGAAGATATTGATGGTGTTTTATTGATGTGTTGTTGTGTTACAGTAGTAAGAGAAGGTAGAGAAGAAGGAGTTGTGGGGTAAGAGAGGGTAGGAAAAATCTGCCCCTTTTCCTTACCTACATCATTGCTTAATATAGAGAAAATATCTCTAGGTGAGTCATTGCATGTATTCCCTTTGTGTGACACGTATGGACACACCTCACTAACCCTTTCACCATCTCCTGCCACGTATGGACACAAATCCATTACTCTGAGATCCCTTGTGCTGCGGGTAGCACTTGTAGCAGGTGAAGTAGGTCTGTCCAAGGCTAGGAGGTGAGCGGGTCTTGTACGTTGCCCCGTTCCTTTGATCGATATCATTCCCTAATATAGGTAAAATCTTCAGATGAGTCATCTCCTGCATTTCCTTTATGTGACACATGTCTCATGCAGGCTAATTACCATTCTAACCTCTCCTTAGCTATGAAGGACTCTTGGAGTTGCTACGGTGCTTCCGGTTTCATTGTTTTAAGTTGCTCCATGCTTGGTTGCGCGCCACGTGTCAATGTAGATTTTAGGTATTTACAATGGCAGTATTAAAAGAAGAAAATAGTGGTACAAATTACTCATCTATTTGTTCGTGTAATTTCGTTGAGCAATCACTTTTAACTGATAGAACTACTCTGCGGATAGTACTGATGATTTTAGGTGGGGATATGGTAGCAACTAGGACTGCACATCGGTTGGCCGGCTCGGTTTTCAGCCGCTACCTGTGTCCTAAACCGATGTAACCTCGGTTCCCTTATTCAAAACCTATACCTTAGAAAGAAAAAACCGGTTCGGTTTTGTATCGAGCCGAATCAGTTCGGCCGGTTCGGTTGCTAACTCGGTTTTAAACCGGCAACACAGAACAGGCACATTTCTGTCAGTTATTACCTGACAGCTGGGATGCACGGACGCGTGAGAAATAGGGAAGTGTCCGCGTCAGACTCGTACATGACGCGGGACGCGGAATCGACGCGCCCACGACGCGTGTCAAATACGCACGTGAGCGTGTCTCACGTGACTTTTGGTTTGGACGCAGTTGAGACGCTACTGGGACGCGAGAATCAGAGATGGGACGCATGTCGTGCAACTGAAATAAAATCTGAACAACATAAAAAGGAATTCTAATCTATACCTTGTAATCAAATTCATTAATCTTATTCTTAATCTTCTTATATACATCGCTAAAAAGTTCAACGAATCAACATATATTACATCTCAATGATACATATTCAGAGTTTCAAAACAGAAGTAGATGGGAACTTAATCGAGATACCCTTTTGCTCCCATTCCAAATTTCAATTGCTTATTTGTGAATACAAAAGAAACAACAATCATTTTCACTAATCTACCGGCTCCATTATGCTGATTCAAGCTTGAAGCTAATTTGAGGAGATTTCAAAATCAAATTCGCAGAGTTCTATTATGTTTGTGAATGAAGGGGAAAATAGAAAAGATTACTAAAGATTTAATGGGCATTAAACTAACAAAACCCATCATCAGATGCAATCAGGAAGAAGAGAGATATAGATCAAAAAAAAAAGAGAGGAAGAAAAGATAGGCGGAGGTTCAAAGGACTAGCTAAGGTTTCTTTTGTTTTATCAAATAAAACCCAAAACCATGCTATACCCTTACACTTGTCTCATTCATTTTTTTTCTATGCGACACGTAAAACAAAAGCTACAGATGTGTACCGGCAGAAAGGATGTTATGCTATAGCAAGATAGTCCAATGGGTTCAATTCTTAATTCTCTTCGTGTGCTTTAGACTATAGCTATGATTTTCGGTTGTTAATATGCTAGGATAATCATATAATCACATATATAAAATATTATAAAATTAATGTATATAAACGTGTCCGTGTCCTGCATTTTTGAGACCTTGCTCGTGTCCGCGTCTGTGTCGTGTCGTGTCCGCGTCGCAGCGTCCGAGTCCGTGCAACCCAGCCTGACAGTTTACCCATTTTCTGGCCAATTCCTGCAAATTTCTCCTACAACATGCTAATATCCATATATGATATACTACTTAAACATAAACATTCAAATCAAAGTTACTTAAATAGTTTCAAGCATCTAGTTAAGTTACTGACTTAAGTCTTACACAACAAAAAAACAAGTCTTTAACTGAAACTGAAAGCAATAAGGTTCAAGTAAAACAAGTAAACAACCAACTGCAATGTGGATCTAGTGCTAACAGATATCCATAAAGCTTTTGCAGTCCAACACCCGAACTCCAGATGTGAGATTTAAGCTTCAAATACCTATGGCACAGGACCTAGTAGCTCTGCAATAACAAGCAAACAAGAAATGATTAGTTACTTACAGTTACAGTGTGATAATATTGAAACCAAGAAAATCAAAAAGAAAATAAATCCATAAATCATCACAACTTTCATGAAAATCATCATAATATTCAGATCTATACAAACAACAACAGACAATCAAATTTTTCATGTGAAGAAACATAAATCTTCTATTCAGATCTATACAAACACAACTTTCATTAATCTTCTTCATGTGAATCAAAAACATAAATCAAAACAGAAATCAATTTTTTTTTTAGCAGCAGAACATAAATCTTAATCATTTAAATCAAAACAGATATGAAAAATCATAACTCAAAATCTTGTAAATCATCAAAACTTTCATGTAAATCAAAACATAAAACATAAATCACAACTTACAGTTACAGTCTATACAAAACATAAATCAAAAACATAAATGAAAAAAATTAGGGTTTTATACCTTTGTTCGAAAGGGTTTTCTCCCAAATCCCTCCCAATCAGAAACGAATCAAAAATCTGCAAAAGAATCAAGCAAAATAAGAATCAAAAATAAAAACAAAATATGAATCAGAAATGTATCGTCCCCTATTTCTTAGTATTTTAAGCTGAGTTTGTGAGGTGGAACCAAGGTTCCTTGAAAGGGAAGATGCGGATGGAATTCTTGGACACTCACCACACATGAAAATGATAGCATCAATGAAGACGTTGTGAAAGGGTTGTTCTGCGGATATCATCGACGACTACTATGCAATGGGTATTTCAACCATCTATACGTATTTTGAGATGTTTTTAAATGCAAGATACATGCGTGTTCCGACGGAGGATGACACCAAACGTTTACTGAACGAGAATGCTGCTCGTGGATTTCCCGGAATGCTTGGATTTATAGATTTCATGCATTGGAGATGGAGGAAATGTCCCACCTATGTGACGGGCAACCATTACTCCGGACATCACAAGTCTGCTACTGTTATCTTAGAGGTTGTTGCATCTTTTGATAGATGGTTTGGGCGTGGGTATATATTTTGGCAAACCGGGGTCTAACAATGACATCAATGTCCTTAGCGGATCTGACGTGTTTGATAAGGTTACATCTGGTCTTTCGCCAACCTGCAAATATGTGGTCAATTGTTCAAGATATAACCATGGTTACTTCTTGGCTGACGGTATCTACCCTAAGTACAACGTCCTTGTGGCAGCATTTAAGGACAGTTCGACAAACCCCAGAAAAGCCATATTCAATAGCTACCAGGAGGCAAAGACAATGGATGTTGAGAGAGCCTTTGGAACCATGAAGTCAAAGTTCCAGGTTCTTGACAAACCATGCACCTTTCATAGAAAGTCGATGATGAAGTTCATCGTAAGAGGCTGTATGGTAATGTATAACATGGTGGTTGAGAATGAATATCGTGCGTAAGACTGGGGGCTCAACATGGAAGAACCTATTCAACAACCTAATGAGTACAACGCGCTTAGCATTTAGAATCTTCACGACCAACGTGTTTGGGAAAGACTGCAGAGGGACCTAGTAAAACACATTTAGGATCAACATCATCGACGTGCTGAAGATGATGATTGGGTTGAACCTGATCCAAGGGACAACCCCAGAGATGTTCACCCATTATCGGATGATTTTGCAGTGGATGTGGATGAGTACAGTGAAATGAAGCTTGATGGCCCAGGAGAAGAAGACCGTGAGGATGACTTGGATGGGGAAGATGAATTCTATGCTAATTGAAACTGAAGTGTGATGTTGCTCGTGAGACATACAATATTGTTT
>JAJJMA010030786.1:0-15382 GCA_023529015.1 Papaver nudicaule
TGACTCTGTTGACGGTGATGTTGGGGCTGTGCATGAGAGTCAACATTTAAATCAGGGTAATGAGGAGAGTGCTCCTATTGCTACTGCTCTTGATGCAGGTGTGTATCATGTCGATGGTGAAGGGGTTGTACATGAGCCAATTGTGCAAGAGATTAATATTTCTCCTTCTGTTACACTACAACCTGCTACTGAGGATGATAGGGTTGATAGTGGTAATAGTAGGAGGGATGTTGATGATGATGTTGCAAGGATAAAGGAGTTGGAGAAGCATAATGCAGCTGACAGAGAAAGGGTCAAAGCTGCTGAAATTGAGAAGCTGAAGGCAGCTGAGATTGTATGCACCCCAGATATTGCTCAAAGCAGAGAAAATCAGTCAGATGACGATTGTGACACTAATATGGATGGTGCTGAGACATCCATGGCTACTGATGGGAATGTGCAAAAACCAAAATCTAAGCGCACGAAAGCTGAACAAAATTTGGCCAAAGAAACTGCAAGGCGTTTAGCACGTATTTTAGAGATGGAAAAGGATGGAAACAACAATGAGCATGACACTGAAAAGCCGCCTAAGCACGGTTCAAAGAGTGGTGATAAATAATGCGAGTTCTATACTGGAATATTAATGGCTTGGCTAGACCAGTGGTTAAGTCTAAACTCAGAGAGCTGGTGAGGGAGTATAAGCCTGACATTATTGGTATTTCTGAACCTCAAATCAAATGCACCACTGAAGAGGTAAAGAAAATCAATTTAGTAGATTATAGTCTTTCTGTCATTCATAATGAGATGGAAAGGGGAGATACTTGGATATTTTGGAGGAGTGATTTTCAGACTCCAACAGTTATCGACAGGTCCAAGCAAGCTATTACTGTCGATTTTGAGGGTGCCTTTGTTTCTTTTGTCCATGGTGGTCACAAGCTTGAAGTTAGAAGAAACTTATGGAGTCAGCTGAATCATGGAGCTGTGAATTTTCCATGGTTAGTAGTCGGAGACTTTAATTGCTATTTTCGGTCCTGTGAAAAGGAAGAAAAAACTGGGCCTGATATTAATTCAATGCTGGAATTTGGAAATTGGATGGGAGCTAATGGCTTATTTGAGCCACAAAATTCTGGTACAACTATGACTTGGTGCAACAATAGAGCTGGAAACAGAAGAGTTCTAGAAAAGCTAGACAGATTTGTGATGAATGCGGAATGGCTTGAGAAACACAATAAATGGAGATATATTGCTTTACCTAGAGAAGTGAGTGATCATTCTCCTCTAATTGGGTTTCCTATTGAGCTCAAAACTCCGGCTAGAGCTCCATTTAGAGTTCAGAAAATGTGGTATGAGCATGAAGATTTTCTGCGTATGGTGACTGAATCTTGGGCTCCGAGAATACATGGTACATATGTGTTTATCTTCATTTCAAAACTCAAGAGGTTACGGGAAGAGATGAAAAGGTGGAATAGGTCAACCTTTGGTGATGTTCATGTCAAGTTAAAGGAAGCTACACTGGCTTTTGAGGCTGCTCAATTAGCTTCTGATGTAGATCCTTACAATGAAGTGCTATCAGGCAACTTAAATTCAGCTAAGCTTCAGGTGAAGGAGGCCAGACATGTTGTGGCCATCATGCTTAAAGAGAAAGCAAGGTTGAATTGGATTGATAAGGGAGGGAGTAATACAGCTTTTTTTCACAACATTATAAGGATGAGAAGGAGTGTTAATGCCATCACTGAACTGGTGGATGACAATAATGTTGTGTTAAATAAGGAGAGTCAGATAAAGCAACATGTAGTTCAGTACTATGAGGCAAAGTTTAGAGGAGATGACATAGTACTTTGTTGAGCCTTCCATTTTTGATTATGCTCATGAGAGAATTACTGAGCATGAATCAAGACAAATGGACCGCATACCAGACTATGAAGAAATCAAACGAGCTGTATTTGATCTTAGTGCTGACTCAGCTCCAGGTCCTGATGGATTCCCAGGGAGTTCTTATAGACACTGCTGGGACATCATATGCGCTGACTTTGTGAAAACTATATCAGCTTGTTGGATAAGTGGCAGAATTGCTAACTGGGGTAAATAACAACTTCTTACTTTTATTGCCAAAGGAGAAAGGGGCTAACAATTTGAAGAAATATAGACCTATTGGCCTAAGCAACTTCTTCTTCAAAATTATTACTAAAATCCTAGCAAGTAGAATGGGGGTTGTGCTGGATAAGCTAGTTTCAGAACATCAAGTGGCTTTTCTTAAAGGTTGCAATATACATGAGAATATAGCTTTTCTTAAATGATAAATGAGCTGCAGGAGCCAAGAGTTGATGGAAATGTGGGTATGAAGCTAGATATAGCTCAGGCATTTGATACGGTCAGTTGGAACTTTGTGCTTGAGGTATTCAAGCAGTATGGCTTCTCAAACTTTTGGTGCTCGTTTCTTCTGAGTGTTTTCAAGTCAGCTAGGCTGTCAATTCTGCTGAATGGAAGCCCAGAAGGATTTTTTGGCATTACTAGGGGTCTTCGGCAAGGTGACCCGTTATCTCCTCTCATTTGTGTGCTAATGGAGGATGTGTTAAGCAGGAATATATCTAAACTCTTCGATGAAGGTAAGATGAAATGTATGCTAACTAAGAAAGGGAATTCTCCAACACATCTCTTTTTTGCAGACGACATTATGGTTTTCTGCAAAGGAAATGATCCGAGTCTCCAGATTTTGCTTCATCTTCTGGAGAAATATGCTACAGCTTCAGGCCAAGTGGTTAGTCGACAAAAGAGCAAAGTGTATTTTGGCGGTGCCAATATGGCCAAGAGGGACCACATTTTACAGATCCTTGGAATGGAGCTGGTAACCTATCCAGATAGATATCTGGGAGCGCAATTATTACCAGGTGCAATAAAGTATCAGCATGTCAAGCATATAGTGGACAAGATTCATACTCAGCTCAATACATGGGTTGGAAGGCTGCTTTCTTTTCAAGATAGAATTATTTTGGTAAAGTCAGTAATTTCCAGCTACCCTATACATGTTATGGCAGTGTACTTATGGACTAGGAAATTTTTTAGAGCAGTAGAAACGGCCATTGCTAATTTTATTTGGTCTGGGGATAGCAAAGTGTCAAGAAGATTTGTCATTGCTTATGAAAAAATGTGTTGTCCATATGAGGAAGGAGGCTTGGGACTTGTCAGTCTAAGAACTATGAATCAGGCTATGCTCATGAAGTTTTGGTGGCAGATTAGGCACTCTAATAAGATATGGGGTAAATTCTTGCGGGCCAAGTACTTGAGAAAGGATGGAGAATTGATTGGCAAGCTGCAGAATTCTTCTATATTCAAGGGCATTAAACTGGTGTATCCATTAGTGGAAGCCAACACTGCCACAATTATTGGTGATGGTTCTAATACTTCCTTATTTTTTGATTGTTGGTGCTCGGATGTTTGCATTGCTGTAAACATGGGAATAACTTCTTCTCTGAGACCTCAATTTACGGCTAAGGTAAGTGATATTATTCATGATGGTGACTGGTCTATACCTGATCAGGTAAAGACTATAATGATTGAAGCTGGCGTAGATGTTAACTCCCTCCCTAAGCCTCTTGGTGGAAAGGATCTGCGTATATGGAAACCAGATGAGAAAGGTATCTTCTCAGTTCAGTCAGCAAGAGATTTGATTCGAAAAAGATATCATAAGATGGCTGGAACTGGGCTTATTTGGAGCAAGAAAATTCATCCAAAAGTTGCTGCTCAGAACTGAAAGTTCTTGCGTGGCCACTGTTGTGCAACAAAAGATAAAGTTGAACATAGATTTGGTTATACAGTGGACAAGGTGTGTAGAATGTGTAGGAATGGTACAGACTCTCTCCATCACATATTGTGGGATTGTGCCATAGCCAAGAGATTATGGAGCTGGATTTCAAGGATTTTCAAGCTCAAGCCGGATTATGACTTAACTATTTCCTACTCTAAGGCAAAGGCTAAAGCTCCCATGATTAGGAGATTATGGATAGTTGCAAATATGGCAGTGAAGAGTGAGCTATGGTCTATGCGAAACAAACTATGGTATGAAGAGAGGAATACTCCTTTTTATAGGCTGAAGAATAAAGTTTTCCGTGCTGTTAAGGAAAACTCAAGAAGATTCCATGAGCATGTAAGAGTTGGGGAAGATATTCACATTCTTAACTTCTTCAGGATAGATAACAGGACCACAAGCACAATACATACAATTGAGATCAAATGGGTACCGCCAGCTGATGATGAAACTCTTATATGTTGTGATGGTGCTGCTGCAAACAACCCTGGTGATGCAGGATTGGGTGTAATAGCTCGTAACTCCAACTGTGATGTACTTGGTACTTATTCTATGGGATTAGGTGTTACTACTAACTATTGGGCAGAACTAATGGCTGTTGTAGTTGGGATGGAATGGGCTATGCAGTTTGGCATGCGTAAGTTGAGGGTTAGATCAGACTCAATGGCTGCAATGTTGGCATTTGCTGACGACAATATACCATGGCGTTTGAGAGCACGATGGCTACAGGCAGTGCATAAGTATGATATGGTGAGCTATGAGCACATTCCAAGAGAGGCTAACTTTAGTGTTGATGGGCTGGCCAAGAGAGGAGTCAAATTACAAGATAGTGAGGTTGAGGATATAAGGGGCAGGCCCAGTTTTCTAACCTCCATAGAGGATCCGGATACCATTTATTTTCGTATTACATATATGTAAGGGTCAGACTAGTTATCCTATGCAAAAGTCTCTATTTTTAATTCTTTTGAAGGGCTTGTGTGCCTTATGACTATTTTTGTATAATTGATGTACAGTCGCTAATAGGCACCCTTTAGGCTGTTAGGGGGAGTCTGTATATAGCTGGTTTTCTCTTGTAATTTTCCCACACTTTGAGAAATTAATTGAATGACCTATTAACAGCTAGTCCGAAGTCTGAGAGTAGGTGTGTTGGCGGCTTAATTCTTAAGAGTATTCAAAACTGGACTAGGTCCCGGGGTTTTTCTACAAGTTTGAAGTTTCCTCGTTAACAAAATCTTGTGTGTACTTTAGTTTACTTCCGCATTATATTTGAGTCATCATATATAATTAAAGTATCGTACTTGGTTGGTTGACATAGTCTTTCGGATTCTTGTATTGACTCCCTTGTGCGAATCAATCAAATCTGAAGGAGATCTTGTTCTTGAGTTCTTGATTACAGGAACCGGTCAAGGTTTGACTTATAGGTGGACTAAAATAAAAGATTGGTGGTGTACTCGGTACCCTCGTCTTTTCACAATATCTGATCGGACTTGGTTCACAAGATAATGCTATAGATTAGCAGATCTGCGTTCCTTCCCATATGTGGACCACTGAGGCGCTAAGAAAAGAAAAATATTGACGTTGCTATCCTCCGTTAGCCTAGCCTTAATATTTGGGTGAACTTCCTAAGTTAGCCTCTACTTTTCTTTTCCCCGCCCAACTTTTGGGTTGATGAAATTTCAACCCCAGCAGCGTGACAGAACCAGATTTTTATTTCAAGGGATTAACTTGATACCACAGATCCGAAAATAAGAAAACCCAAAAAAAAATAAATGAAAATTAATTGAAATTATGAATTCATTTATTGTGTCTGAATTAGCTCAGATGTATGTCCAACACCAACAACTTAAGTTGTGACAGTCACTCATTTCTCCCGCTGGTTGCTTTTTCTCTACCGGATTCGTTTCTTTCACCGGTTTCTTTCTCTGCCGACGTCCAATTGACCGGCAAATTCGTCGAACACAGTGAGATTTAGCGTGGGGGAACTTCATCAACATCATTGAATCAGACAAATCTTCTATGAGTTATCGACTTGAAAACTGGTTTGAGTTTAGTCGATTTTTTATAGAAGGAATTAAGCTGATCTCAAATTTTGGATCTGACGATGCTCTATTGGTTAAGGTATTTCACTTGTTTCCCTTTAAATTGGAAATTTACATCATCTATAGTTGAAACTATGCATTGAGTGTTAATGATTAAACCATTGAGTGTTTTAAATCTGTTTGCTGTTGTAGGATTTTTGATGATTTGTCTGATTTTTGTGTTTGTTAATTGTCATTATAATTGTAGTTAGTTCATTGTAGTATGTTTTTCATGTGATTGTAGATATGATTTTTTATACGAAGAGAATTTATTAGATGATAGAATGTAGATATGTTATAGCAGAAAACAAGCTAACAAATGTAGCTGAAGAAAAACAAAATCAGAAAAACAAGCATCCCCATTGAATATAGAGCTAGAGAGACTTACATTGCCTAGTGCTATATTGAGAAATAACAATACAAAACTGCACAATACAAATACACATAACTGAACAAACCAAAAATATGTTGAGCAATGTAGTGGTTGTGTTAGGGTGCCAAATCCCTTTCAGTTAACGACAGAATCTCGTTTACCACCAGACTACATTACATTGCCTAGTGCTAGTGTCTGTAAACTCAACAACTCTATGAGAAATCTACCTACATTCCATCTCTTTATTGGTTGATTGAAATTCTTTTACTTATTTCTGGCTCTAGAAATTTGCCTATATTAAAGCCTTTTACTTTTCAATTGTGGGCTATTCTATTCATGTTGAAAACTATATTGTAGAAATGTAGTGCTAGACTGCTAGTGGTAGGATGTCGAATCCCTTTCAGTTAACGACAAAATTTCATTTACCACCATAGTACATAACATTGCCTAGTGCTAGTGTCTATAAAATTATCATTTCCTTCTCTGAAAATCACTCACTGTTTGATCAATTCTTATCGGTGAAAATCATATTCAATACTTTCAATCTATTTTTCGATTTTTGTTTGTTAATCATTCAGACTTTCATCCCCACTTTCAATCGTTAAAACAGAAAACAAAGATAAATAAAGTAACCAGATAAAGAAAAAAAAAACTACTACCAGATAAACAAACTAACCAAATAAACAAACTTCCATTAAAGATATTCATATTCATTACATTAACAAAAATAGTTCCATTAAAGATATTCATATTCATCATTTACAACCAGTTAACAAAGGTTACTTCGCATCATAGCCCAAAATCCCAACAACAACCCGAACTTTCCCAAAATCCACCAACATAACACCTGAACTTTCCCCAAAACCACCAACCACCTAAAAACATCAACACTATAAAACCTGAAATAACAACCTTAACTTACAAGAAGAGACAAAGACTATCACTACTAATTAATTAGCCGTCTTTAAGAGGATTTTTCTTCAAGCTTCAATAGATTGAAACCTCTCTCGAAGATAACAAAAGATAGCAAAAGTATGAAGATTCAGACTTTGATCTGCAACGACAAAGACTAATCAATCTTCATCGGCACCAAAGTCATGAGAATCATCATATTCATCATCAAGATCATCTTCATCTTCGTTGTAGTAGTGATCAGGATCATCTTCGTCACTGCTTGCAGTGGTACTCCATGACCATCACTAGTACACAAATGAGCATTTAAGACGGTTTTTTCATGGAGCCTTGTTTTGGGAGTGGCCATATGTCGTCAATAAAGACGGTTTGAGTTCTGGAGTGTCCATATGTCACTTTAAATTACGATTGACATTTGTTAGAGAATCCTTGGCATGGTTTGATCTAAAAACCGTCTTAAATGATGACCAATAGTCACCCTCTTTTATGTTTGTCATTGACAGTGTCGAATGACCATTGAATAACAATATAAAGCAATTCGATAAATTCTTTAAGTGTCTATTTTTTCAAATAAAAACTACGCTTTCAATTCAGTAGCCTTTACAAACCATAAAGGCACGTTGAACTTGTGTTTGTCATTGTCAGTGTCGATCGACCAGTAAATGACACATCAAGAAGCTCGAAAATTTATATGCATGTCCACTGATGTAGTTTTCATTTGACACTTACCAATTCGAGATTTTGTTGAGTGTCCATAGCAGCATATATAGCGACTCTAGGACAATAAGATGTAAGGTGCCAAAATATGTGCATACTACCACATGAAGAAATCAAAATTTTCTTTGAGTGTCAACTAGTGAAGTTTTTATTTGAGATTTTTTTAAATGTCCATAATCGACATTTATAGCCACTATAACAGTAAAATGTAAGGTGCCAAAATATGGAAAAATTGCCACGTAAACTACCTTATTTAAGGGTACATGACATAACCAGTTGATGGACCAATATTACGGGGGCTTGCTAACTTAGGCTCAAGCCCTTATCAGCTCCCAATCCACATGCTAGATATACAACTTACATACGAATAATGGGTAATCCATATGCTAATTTTACAACAGTCCACAAAAAAAAATGGGGGCTATCTTTACGACAGCCCACAAGAAAAATAAAATAAGGGTTGGACTAAAGATTAATATTGTCAAAGAAAAAACTGATATCCAGTCCAGTAGTAAGGTCGCTGGCAAGCTGTATAGCTTCAAGTTTATAGAGTAGACACTTCACAACAACAATCTGTATTGGCCAATTAAACAGATTATTATATCATAAATTAACTTACACATGTTGATCATATTAAAAAATGTGCAACTACAAGTTTAGTATTTTCGTTCTGAAATTTTTATACCGATGAAAGAGATTAAGACCGTACTTTCATTTGAATGGTCCTTCTGGCTAAACTCAAAGGCTCGATATTAAAAAACAAAATGTTGTGCTCTTATTTATATTTCTGCGTTTAAGTTATCCTTGTAAAACCCAATACCATATTCATATTGAACCTTCAATTATCGGCTATGGTAATCCAAATGAACTAACGATTATGGTAAACATCAAAATCAAATCTTCCAAATGGTTAGCGTTTACATTGAGGGCTATACATTTGAAAAAACATGACCGTTATTCCCTATTTTCAACCCCTTTGTGATAGAAGTCTGTGTTAGCTGAGTCAAAGACATCTGTACCGGTGTGACATCAATTTGACATGTGATATTATTCATCCGGTGTTTGACATGTGATATTATTCATCCGGTGGTAATGCCAGGTTCCTGTATCTTCTTGCCACTCCATGTTTAAAGAGACTATAGGACACAGTGTAGAGATGTCTTTGAATCGACATTTATGGTGTTAGCATGTAGGATCCACAACCAATTCGCCTGTAATTGAGTAAAAACAACAAAAACTAACGATTATCTTCGTGTTAAAGGTACCAGAGAAGAGCCTGGCTTAAGAGTGTACCAGAGATCCCCTTAGCAAGCACAAAGATTAATATCACAGTGTTTTCTTTTGCTCAAGAAAAAAAAACACTGAAGGTACTCTTAAGCCAGAGAAGAAAAGAGTGTTGGGAGGTTCATGGTTGGAAATAATGCGAGAGAAGAAACGAGTGAATAAACTCAGATTTCACATACTATACTAGGGTAGCCTACGCTACTATACAGACTACCGTTGTAATTGCTACTAAGAACTAAGAAGACCTAGCAAAACGGTTTGACACCAAACCCATCAAAGACACTAAATTTTAAGTCAATTGATTTGTTCCATGCAGCATTGTTAATGTAGTATGGCAGAACATTGTTAACTGAATTGATTTGTTTTGACACAACATTGTTACACACCTAACCCATCAGACACTAACTAAGAGAACACAACTGATCAAGTCAATTGATTTGTTTCATAAAACATTGTTAACTGAGCACATGCACCATCATACAATTGATGTAATGAGGGCACAAGTCATCCAGTTTTTGCAACAATAAAACTGACGCTGATGATGCCACAAGCTACCCAGTTTTTGAAATAATTAGAAACAGAGGAGCTACAGAAATACCTGACAAGGTATACTAAAGCCAACAAAAATAACATCGCAGTAGAGAATTAAGGCAACAACACTCAGGCAGGTTTGTATACCCAAATGACATTAATGCAAATAAACGTGCTGAATAAAAAGACAATCAACCATGTGTAATACAAACTACTAAAAAACCTGGAAAAAGAGAGCGGAAGTTCACCTTCTGAACAACAGCGCGTGATCTCCAGAGCAAAAAAACACCAAAGCCACTGTCAAAAAGAGAACTGGAAACTAAGAGAGAACTGAATTTGCCCTGATGTAATCCATAGGAAGGAAATTACTGAAGATCAACCCTGTTTCATAGATGACTGACATGAATTAGACAATCAACCATGTGTAACACAATACAAACTACTAAAGAACCTGGGAAAAAGAGAGCAGAATTGTACCTTCTGAACAGGAGCGTGTCTCCAGAGCTAAAAGCCACTAAAGCCACCGTCGAAAAGTGAACTGGAAACTAAAAGAGAACTGAACTTGACTCGACGTAATCCATACTAAGGAAATTACTGAACACCTTCTTGAGGAAACAAGTGGACTGGACTAAGTCGAACAAATACACAAGTAACGGGGCTTACAACGAATGGCACATTATTGACTATCCTACAAATTGAAACCAGAAAAGGTGGGAAGAAAACAAGACACTACTAAGATCCCCTCTCCCCACTTTTACCTCTTTAAAACTAGAGAATGCATAAACGTCCAAGAATAAAGTTCAATTCAAACGTCCAAGAATAGAGTTCAATTCAAACTCCATTTTTCCCCACTTATCCCCCCTGCAAGTAAAACTCCATGGATGCTATAGTCCAAGAATGCAACAACGTCCAAAATCAAAATTCTAAAATTGCAATCAAAATAGAGTTCAATTCAAAGGTTACTGAACTAAAAATTGAACATGGGCTAAAGAATAGATAAGAAAACTAATGATGAGAACTCTCAGGTATAAGAATCCAGAAATCAACCAAGCAACAACAAGCTTGAAAAATCTGAATTCTATCTTGTCGAATCTAATCGGAATCAAAATTTTGACTCGACATATTGTGACAAAAAAGAGACAACAAAGCTGACCCCCAAAACTCTTACAGCAACACCCATATGGACAGAAAAAAGCGCATAACTCAAACACAAAATCTCTTTAATGGAACAAACTGAATTTTTTGCCTCTATTAACAAAACTTAAGATCAAACAAATGAACTGGACGACATTGAGATAAAATTGAGTTCATCAACATCGATTCATAACTCCATTTGAACATAATCTACTTCATCAACATTGAATTCACCAAATATCTGAGAAAATTCTCAGAGTAGTTCCCACAAACAATTTATAAGCAATTGTAAAAAGAGAACCCATGTACCCAATTGACAGTAGAGAAAAGGAAATAACTTTTTTTAATCATAAAACCTCAGCAAAACAAGATAATGCTTCAAATCCGAATTGTCTAAAGAAATTGAACATAAACAACTAATAATTGATGAATAAAGGAGTAGATCAAATATGAGCGACATACTAATTTCTCTTCAGAAAAATCAGAGACGAATGTCATCTGAACTATGCAAGAATCATCACTTCAACTCCTCCTTCATTGTATAATTCAATTTCATTCAAAGAAAATCAATTCAACAACAACAAAATCGAAAGCAAAATTAAGAAGAAACTGAAAAGAGAGGCTTCATAGAGAAGATTAATCAACACAAAATAGATTCAACCATATGCTTGACCATAATTTCTTTAATCATCAGCCACTTTCAACATTTCACATCTCAAAACCCCGAACCAATCAGTTATTTCAAAAGACACAAAATTAAATTCATAATCAAAACATACAAATGCATATAACAAATCTAGGGGGTGTGAGTGGGTAATTGGAGAGAGAAGTGTAGGAGACGATGGAGAGAAAAAAATTGAAGGTCGGAGAGAACTGAAGAAGGAGAGTTCTGGTTGTATAAAGGGGAAATAAGGGTTTCCAAAAAAAAATAAAAAAGATATATTATATTGGTCATACTAAGGAGGAAGAAGGAATGAAGAGATTTCAGAAGAGAGGCCAAGGAGGAAGAAAGGGGGAGAAAAAAAGAAGAGGAAATAACGAAAGAAAGAGACGGAATATGGTTTTGAGAAGAGATCCGGAATAGTTCAAAGATATTCTTAGAATATTTCTTTTCGGATTGGTCTAAAATATCAAACTATAAGTTTTGTGACCTTTAAGATTGGGCAGAAATATATCTATCCAAAATTGTGGCGGTATAAATTTTGATTTTTTTTCATTTTGGCAATTGGCGGGCCAATTCCCGCAAAAAAAAAAATTAATTTTTCTTTTGAGATATATTGGGCGGGGCCGCGGGAGATTTCCCCACAATGTTTAACTTTTTTTTTTCGGGTAGAAAAATCCTCGCTTAGAATTTTAGTGTTTAGATTTTGGGTTGAAATATTACTTCAAACAAATTAGTGAAAATTGGATAAAATGAAATCGTCACAAGCCAAATCCAGATTTGAATGGCCATTGTGGTGCCCGTTGAAAACCCCACACTGTCGAGTGACCGCAATGTCTTAGTGGGGGCAATATTAGTGGAGGTTCGGGTCGTTAGAAAACTGAGTAACAATCAATTTAACTAGTAGTAGAATTTCGGTATCTTACACTTCACATGGGATCATAAAAAATTGGATGAAATTGCTAGATAATCCATGGAATGAAGTGTGCTCTAGTGATATTGCATGAAATTGGATTCAATTGGATCATACTCCCAATTTATTAGTGAAAGTGAATTAATCGAGTTGAATGTAGTACTATTGAGTAAAGGTGGATAATGAATAAGAGTGAGCATGATCGACTGATATTGGTAGAAAATAGATATAATTTGTAGATAATTAGTGAAAGCAGGCATGATGTAATAAAATTGACTAAAATTGGATTCACTTTGTGGACAATAAGTAAAAGTGAGCATGATCAAGTAATATTGGTCGAAAATGGATATAACTTATGGATAATTAGTGAAAGCGAGCATAATGTAGTGAACCTGAGTAAAATTGGATCCACTTTGTGGATAATAAGTGAAAGTGAGCATAATCGAGTTATATTGATCGAAAATTGATATAATTTGTGGATAATTATTGAAACGAATCATGATGTAGTGAAATTGAGTAAAATTGGATGCACTTTGTGAATAATAAGTGAAAGTGAGCATGATCGGGTGATATTGATCGAAATTGATTTCATTTGTTGATAATATGTGAAAGTGAGTATGGTCTAGTGAAATTGAGTAATATTAGATGCAATTTGTGGATAATTAGTGAAAGGAAACATGATGTAGTGAGATTGAGTAAAATTGGATGCACTTTGTGGATAATAAGTAAAAGTGATCGAAATTGATTCCATTTGTGGATAATAAGTGAGAGTGAGTATGGTCTAGTATAATTGAGTAATATTAGATGGATATTATTTATAAATGAGCATCATCGAATGATATTGATCGAAAATGGATATAATTGGTGGATAATTAGTGAAAGTGAGTATTATCTAGTGAGGTGGAGTCCAATTGGATTATGTTTGTGGATTATAATAAAAGTGAGCATGATCGAGTGAGCATAATTGGTGGATAATTAGTGAAAGTGAACATTAAAGTTCGAATCGACACCCGAACTCCATATTTACCAGTTTCCATGATGGATTATGCTAAATTTGAAGTTAGAACCCACACCCGTAGCTTCGAGGTTGATAGCTCTAATGTCCTTCTACCACATTTAAACTTCGAGTCGACACCCGAGCTCTATATTTACCAGTTTCCATGATGGATTATGCTAAAATTGAAGTTAGAATCCACGCCCGGAGCTTCGAGGTTGATAGCTCGTATGTCGTTCTACCACATTTGAAGTTAAAATCGACACCCGAGCTCCATATTTACCAGTTTTCCATGATGGATTCTGCTAAATTAGAAATTATAACCAACCCGAAGCTTCGAGGTTGATAGTTCGTATGTCGTTCAACCACATTTGAAGTTCAAATCGACACCCGAGCTTCATATTTACCAGTTTCTATAATGGATTCTGCTAAATTTGAAGTTAGAACCCACGCCCGGACCTCCGAGGTTGATAGTTCGTATGTCGTTATACCACATTTGAAGTTCGAATTGACACCCGAACTCCATATTTACCAGTTTACATGATGGATTCTGCTAAATTTGAAGTTAGAACCCACCCGGAGATTTGTGATTGATAGTTTGTATGTCGTTCTACCACATTTGAAATTCGAATCGTACTTGAGCTCCATATTTACCTTGTTTGGTTTGCCCAAAACTCACCATAACTCTCAATCCGTATGCGTTAATTTTAACCAATGATATTGTCCTGATTTTAATCAAATGGTTATGAACCCACAACATGGATCAATAGCTAATCTAACGGTACACAACCTGTGTTTGGTTTGCCCAAATTCCCCCCTAAAACCCCGTCCATTTTTGGGCTAACCGAATTCATATACGTGTCGACACACCCGAAAAACGAAGTAGGACCACTCATTACGTGTCACTCTCCAATTCCCTCCCTAAACTCACCCACCGCAACAAAATTTTCACTATTTTTCTCATCTAACTCTCACCTTCAGAAAAAATTCAAGGTTTGAGAAAAACTCTCAGAAGAAAACCTGCAACTATTTTTTTTTATTTTTTTTTTTTGATCGAAGACCCTCTGCAACTCTCAGAAAGAGAAAATAACCCTTTCGATTCTCATCTGAAAAACCCTCTGCAACTCTCAGATGCAAAACCCTTTGAATTTTAGGGTTTTTGATTTTAGTTTTTTTTTTTTTTTTGATTTTCAATTTAGGGTTTTTTCTTTTTTTGATATTTGATTTTCGATTTAGGGTTTTGTTTTTAGGTCTTCTGTTATAGTTTACCTGATTTGAACGCTGATATGTTTGTGTAATGTTTTACAGGGGTACACAAGAACCACCACAGGAACAACCACCACCATCACCACCGCGAGTACAACCAAGACAAACATCATGGTATCCACCGTCAGTAGTTAGTTCATCTAACTCATCTGGTCCTTCGTCTAGTTTTAATATGAATATGGGTTTTTAGTGTTGTTGTTTATGTGGGTTTGTCTGCAGAATAAAAACCAGAAATCTGGTGGTGGTGTGAGGAAACTATATGAAAGTAAAGCAATTCATGAATTCTAAATCATCAGCTTTATTTTGGTACCTAGTTTTTCAAGAATATCCGTACACTGCAGTGATGCAGAGAAGCAAGAAGATGATGTCCAGCTGAAACTTCTGGAGGAAGAAGAAAAAACTAGGTAACTTTCGGTTGCTTACTTTGCTTTGTTATCTCGAAGCTTCATTGGTATAGGAAATAAGAAAATGTCGATGCTTGAGTTACTTCGTATACTGTTGTTTGATATAGGAAGAGTTTGTTTTAAACTACCCTGTTATATTGGATCATGAACAGAACATGTTAGAATTTTTTTGTTACCTAGATTTTTTTATACTAAGGCTGAATAGGGTAACTAAGAACAGTCAATGTGGAGGGTAGTCTGAACACCTTCTCGGTTTAAGTGAGTTTTGCTTTGATTTATAATTCACCCTCATGTTGCATAATAAAGACAAAAGCTAATGTAGGAAGACTTT
>JAJJMA010030786.1:15392-31090 GCA_023529015.1 Papaver nudicaule
TTTTCAGTTTAAGCTAATGCAACTCTGTTTTGAAGAGAGTGGTGTCATCAAGCTAGGAGACAAGCAGTTCTGGTTATATTTTAGTCCACAAGCGGTAGCAGTGTTAATTTATGTTCTCATGGTTGTCAGGTTTCTGAACTACATTCTTTTGTATATTTCTGGCTGAAAGCAAGTGTGCTCTTGTATACGGTCAAATGAACGAGCCCTCAGGTGCTTGTGCTCGGATTGGAGTTACATGTTTGACTGTGGCGAGCACTTCAGAGATGCTGAGGGTCAGGATGTGCTTCTCTTTATTGATTACATTTTCCGTTTCACTCAGGTAACTCTCTTTGTCGCTTGCTTGGACTGTCTCACGTTTGATCTTTCTTATCCAAATCTCCTTAAGTACGGTAATTTTGTTTTGTGCAGGCTAACTCTGAGGTGTCTGCTTTGCTTGGTCGTATCCCATCTGCTGTTGTTACCAACCTACTTTGGCGACCGATCTTGGAGGTCTGCAAGAGCGTATCACTACCACCGAAAAGGGTTCCATCAGATCCGTGCAAGCTATTTATGTCCCTGCTGATGATTTGACTGATCCAGCTCCTGCAACCACTTTTGCCCATCTTGGCGCCACAACTGTGCTTTCTCGACAGGTACCCATATTTTCTGTTAACTATGGTGGAGATAGAGATTCAAAGTTTCCTGCACATGAGTTTTTGGTTCTGTATATTTTTTATAACATTCTCAATGTATTTTTCATGATTAGATTTCTGAGCTCAGTATCTACCCTGCCGTCGACCCCCTCGATTCTACTTCTCATAAGCTTTCACCTCATATCTTAGGAGAGGCACATTACAACACCGCTCACTTTTGCCTGATTTGAGATTTCATGGAACTGATAAAGATTTAGAAGTTGGTCCTCAGTTTTCACTCAAAAAACAGCTTGATTAAGACAAGGTAATTTGCTTCTTCTCCCTTTCATTTTTGGTTCTTCTCATTGTGATTCGATTTAATGGGTTTTGTTCTTTGTCTTGAAATTGTAACAGGATGATGAGAGCTTGTGGAGATGGAGAGAATAACTTCTTGGATCTGTTGATTATGCTGCTGGTAGAGGTAAATATAATTCATGAGTTTGATTCACTCATTTTGAACACTAATTTATTGCAGCTGAGGCCTTCGAGATGTCTGTAGGTAACCTGTACAACAGAGGTAGAAACGCTCCCTTGAAAACTTTTAGCATTTAGGATTACTTTGTGTTGTCTTAGGTATTGGTCATTGTACTGCATTCGTGAAAACTTAGGCGTGGAATTGTTACTTCTAGGTCACTTGATCGCTAGAAGGTGTAAGTTATCCTTGATTATTGTTTGCAGGAACTGGTGGATACTCTTATTTGTAAGAGCCTCTTTGGTGGGCATGAATCATAACAAGTAAGTCTATGTGGTTAGTGACTTTGGTTACAATGCATTTTATGGGGCAGGAATGGCAAGATTCATTCTCTATCATTTCAGGTCGTGTCCATTTCTATAGCCAAGTTGCTACTGATCTAGTCTGTGTCGATGGGCATTTTATTGGTTGATTTGGGGATAATAGGTTACAATAATGCAGGGAAGAAATCAAGCAGAGGAGTTTGTTAATAGTGACTGAGTGAGGTTATCTGTTGCCTGCCTGGTTGTATATTTTTCAATATTTTTCAAATGATTGTTATGAAGGTGGATGCGACATAAGGATTTAGGAAGTATTAGCTGGCCTTGCCTATTGTGCGGTGATTTTTGATTTTGTTGTAATTAATTAATTGAATTTAATATTTAATTTTAATAAATATCTCATTACATTTTGGAACTACATTTAATTCAGTTGTTAATAAAAATTTTTTTTGTATGAATGGTTTTGAATGTGGCACATCTGATCAATTAGTAAAAAAAAATGAAGAAAATTAGTAAAATTGAATGGCTTAGGTATAACCATGTGGATGGTGGTAAATGCATATGTTCTAACGGTTGAGGATGCATATTACCATGAAGCACAAGTTCAAAAGAACTCTCCCCCGTTATGTGTCATTCCATAAGGAACAACGCGACTACCTTCCCAAGCAAGGTTTTAGGATAATATCTTGGGTATAATTTTCACAAGTGAAATTGTAGATATGTTTTTCTTTCCTAGCCAGTTACGGTCAAATAGGAATTCAAGGTTTAATCTTCCTACTTTCTCAGAGAGTTTCGGTCAACCATCGCCTTTAGAGAAAACATTAGGTTACCCCTTCTTAGTGGTTGTAAGACTAAGAATTAAAAGGTACAACATTTAATCCAGCGGAGTTCAACATTGTAGTCTACGAGGTACCTTATTATAAAAAATCGTCTCCTCTTAGCCATATGAGTCAGAAGCATGGATTTTGATAATCTATCATGAACTGCTTTACCCGAACGGGTAGTATGGCTAAAAAAGCAAGTTCACGGTTTTGCAATACATACATAAAGATAATCAATTAAGATCAAGTATTGCAATCATCAATTAAGATTTTAATTTAATAACCTCGATTAATTGATGAAAAAGATGAAATTTAAGCATATCACTCATAAAAATTAAAGTCAAGATGACTTAGGCAAGTATGCCTCTTATTCATGAACAAAGAAATTATTTCTCATCTAGATAATGTGAAAAAAAAGTTTATTCTTCAGTTACCTCCTTCTCTGGTTCTTCATAGGTAGTCCAGTCTTGTTCAATAGCAGCTACCCTTGAGGTGAGGTCAGTGATGAGATTGGTGAGTTTGTTAAACTCCTTGCTTAAACTTAAAACGTGTTCAAGAACGACGTCAAGTTTCATATCGGATGCCTTTCTTTGTTCTTCAGAGATGCATGGAACTGAGCATTGAACAAATAATGCTTTATTCTCTTGAGTCATACTAGATTCACTATCTGAGGATTCAATTCGAATCTTTTTACAGGAAGGAAGAATGACAGTCCATGTATTGTCGTTCATCTTGCAGTTTCAGTTCTAAGGAGAAAAGAATTCCTTCTTTTGGACTGATTAAATAACCCTTCCTTACTCTACCTTATATAAGGTTCAGACACAAAGTTTAGGATTTTCAAGGGATAGGTTTTGCGTTCATAACAAGTTGCGAACGTCCTTTAAACAACAGTTTTATTGAGGTAAAAAAGGATAATTTTTTAAGTATAGTGTGACCACATGGGTACATCTCATAAGACAATTTTTTACCCCAAATAAGTTTAAAATGTCAACAATATGATTAGAACATATATTTCTTTTGGCTTTCTCATAGGAATTTCCATGGAGCATGTTCTCGACTCTTGCCTTAGGAGCCAGAGGCAGGGGAAATTCTAGAAGTAGCACAGAAAGGCGTTGACATCCACATCGAGTCATTACATTTTGGACCCTTTAATATGATGTGAGAGCACCTTTATATTATAAAATCTTGTTTCGTCTCATTGCAATTTCAGGAGACATAAGATAGGTGTTGTAAGACAATTATGATGACGACTTTGGTGATCATAAACCATCAGGACAAAGGATCACATAATCCTTTGAGACACATCTCTTTTGGAGATCATTGCTCAACAAGTGTAAGAGATGAAAGATTATTGTCTTATTAGATACTGGGTAAATATTTGTTTATGCACAAAAAAAAATCTTTTAAACAGAATCCTATTTTAGACTTTTTCTCGCTACAAGGAATACCAATAGCGAGAGTCCTTGCTCTTATTAAGAAGGGGACACTAAGGTCCTGTCTATAGGACTTCTTGAACTTCTCTTCTTTCTCTTAGAAGGGATCCACGAGCTGCTAGTAGAGGACATACCTGGTTTATCAGTCTTTTGAATCATGTCTGATAGATTCGTCTCCATAGAATGAATAATTTTTCTGCAATTTGAAAGAGATAAGTTAATATTTTTCTGAAAACCAGTGTGGATAGGTTGTTTGTCCTCTATGATCTGTCTGACATGCCTTTTCTCAACCCATTTCTTTACAGTCTTAGGTGAGGAAGGTTTTTTAACAGAAGCAATAACTGTAGGTCGAGATCCAAGATCACGAGTGGGTCTCAAGTGAGACAACTTCTTAGGAGAAGTTCTACAATTATTCACTTTTTCACTTTCAGGGTGAACTCCTTTTGAAGCTGACAGATTATCTAATCTGTTCCTGAGTACAAGGTTATCTCTTCTTAGCTGTTGAGTTTCAACGTCATGAAGATACATTATTTCAGAAAGAGAATATCTTTCAAGATTCTGAATACAAGACTCAAGGTTTGACAATTCAATCATGAATCAAGAGAATAACTTTACGTTCAATCCGTTCTTTTTCAAGATCTTTTTGAAGCAGAGTGTTTTTTTCTGTCAATAGACAGATTTGCTTATCTTGATGGATATCATCATGTTGAGCACTTAATGATAAGCAAGATGAATGCATACAGAGAACCTTATGCAAAGGAGTAGGCCCCAAGCGTTCCTCTTCTGGACAGTCTAGAGTAGCATTGAAGGCTTTCAGTTTATCACAGTAATCTTTGTTAGGGCAATCATGAGAGATATGACCATAACCTAGACATTTAAAGCACTGTGGTAAATCCTCTGTATTTTCCCAATTCTGTTTTCTGTAATGAGAAGAAAAAGTGTGTGGGTTCTTTTTCTTTCTTAACAATCGAGAGACAAAAGAAAGTATATTTCGTTCCTCGTCATCACTCAGTTCAAAATCGGTATTTTTATCAAGAGGTGTCTCAGGGGTCTCAGCCTTTAGGGATATGATTTTACTTTGATGCTCATAATCAAAGATTTTTAATTTAGAAACCAAATCACCTCTTGATATATCATATCCATGTTTTTCTTGGATGGCATGTTTTTTTGAATCATACTGGGAGGAAGAGACCTTAGAATTTTTCGCACAATATCTCTTTCCTCGATAGTTTTCCCTAAGGATATAGAGGCGTTCACGATTTCAGAGAGTTTTTGCTCAAATTCTGTAAAGGTATCTTCATCAGACATTCGGAGATTTTCCCAATCAGACATGAGATTTTAAAGTCTTGCTTCTTTCTCCGCAGTATTACCTTCGTATACTGTTTTCAAAATATCCCAAGCATTTTTAGAGAATTCACATGTTTCCACGTGATGATGCAGATCAGGAGTTATGGCGTGAATGATGGCATTAAGCGCATCAGCTTCAAGTTTAGCTTTGGCTCTGTCGTTTTCATTATACTCGCCTGGTTTCTTATTGCGAGTGATAGCAGCATCACCTTCTCCAATAGTAAGAGTAAGGGGTGTGTATCCATCAATCACATAGACCCAACTGTCAAAGTCTCGTGATTGTAAAAACGACCGCATAGCTGATTTCCACCATATATAATTTGTGCCATCAAAGACTGGTGGAACATGTACATTCGCAGAATGTGTGTTCATAGTTCACGAAAGCATCAAACACGAACAGTTACGTCCTTTCAAAGGTGTTTGCCTGCTCTGATACCAACTGAAAAAGCGGGGATACCGAGATACACCACCAACTTTTTGTTTTCGTGAACCTAGTTGATTATGGTTGTTTGAACGATCTCACAAATCAATATTCAAACAACAACCTGAGTATAGTTCAGAGAACCGAACCCTAACAAGAACGTAGTTCTCGTAGATCTCAATAGAGACGGATTCACTCAAAGGTTATGAATCAACAAACTTGCAATTACTTCTATTATATAGATCAGAGACAATATAATGCGGAAGGGAAAAGTAATGCAAGACACCAGAATTTTGTTAACGAGGAAAACTGCAAATCTAGCAGAAAAACCCCGGGACCTCGTCCAGATGTGAACACCCTTAGTATGAACGGTATACAGACGCTAGCCTACTCTCAGACTTCGGACTGGACTGTATCGAGACTGAATTCACCCTACAAGCAATTCAGCTACCAATGTGCTCCTACGTCTCTTGGCTCCCGCAGTAGCCTACGTACTTGATTCCCCTAGCTGACGTCCTTTACAGGCCTAGGAGTTGTTCCACTTCCCTTCGTGAAGACTAGCGCTACCCTGCCTCTAACAGGATGCCTAAAAGTATCCAAGTGATTAAACGAGAATACGATTGTGATTTCCTTTAGACTTAAAGTCAAGGTTAATGGAAATTGATATGTTGAATAGGGCTTATTGATCTAGCCTAAACAATTTTACCTCCGAATGCGTGACGAACTTAGTATGAAACCTAGTTCGTGAATTGCGTTTGGGAACTTCTAGGGTTTACGATACAAGATCTACCTTACGAAGTTTCTATCAAATCTTGGTCGTGATAAGATTGAAAGAATTCAATCGACCCAAGATACAAGATGGAATTTTACTTCCGACCTGTGCTTCACGATCCTCAAGTGAAGTCTTTTCAATAGTCGTAGTCCTAAAAAGGACTTCGAGTTGACGACCAACCTTTATGCAAGGATACACAGATGTGTAGAGGATTGAGATTGTATCTTGCAGATGGTCGTCTAGTTATAGTGATCACCAAGGGAGGCTTTGCTTAAAGTTTAAGCAACCTTGAGTAGGGCTCAAGCAAGTTCCGGAACTAGGAAAGTCCATAGCTTGGAATTTATTTTTTATTTTTTTTTTAAAGAGTTCATCTTTTATTAATCATCATCAACTGAAAGAAGCTTACAAGAATTGGATGGGAGTCTAGCGACAAGCTGAGATCCAATCCCTTTTTGAAGTACAACTCCTATCCTATGGAAAAGAAAATCCCCAACTACGACATTCCATCATGGCTATCCATGTAGTTGCGCAATCTTTTCAGAAACTCCACCGTTTCACTGCCCAGCTCCCCCAAAGTAGAGAAAACCAATACACCAAGACCGAAGCCCTGAGCAGTACACTTCTCTAGATATTTGTCCTTTTTGCGAATGACAGCATCATCAATTGCCTTGCCCGGAACAAAAGCACGCACTCCAACGCCTGTAAAAGGTGAAACTACTGTGATATCCATACACACATCATGTCCATTATCCCAGTTATACACCAAGACATCAGCAGGTCTCAAAGCTACACCGGTATCAGAGATGAACCCCAAATCAACCTCTTTCCTAGCTGAGACACCCACACGATAACAAATATCAGCAAAGGCATCACGAACCAGGTCATGTCTATACTTGAGACCAATAGAGGTAGGAGAAAGTTGCACCAGTTGTGGTAGGGAGATGGATATTTTTGGGGACCATGCCTTACATTGCTCGAGTGGAAAAGAGGAATCCCAAGCCTATAACGCAAGATAGATCTGAATTGTCGAGACCCAAGTTTTTGATTGATCCCTTCAATCGGAATGGCCAACAAATAGTCTTGAGCGTGCTTAATCATGTTACTCTGCCACAGGGCTGAATCTCGCTCAGTCATAACAAACCGATTAGGCAAGTCATTCTTCACTGCATCGAAATATTTGATTGCCAAAGAGCTCATAGAATGGGGGGCAATATCATCAATGCACATTGAAGAATTCTCAATACCACATACCTGCTTGTAAGAGACAAGGGCACGCTCAAAACTGGGACTCAAACCAGACACTCCAAATGTTCTCTTGCTGAGATCTAGTCTGAAAGCATGACGTTAAATAACAATATTGCATAGTGTCCTCCATGGTATACACCCCTAGCCCACCATATTTGATGGGGAGCGTAGCAAGCCTATGATGCAGCAACCCAAAACTCGGGCCATCCCCTGTGATAAGATGCCGAAGAAACTGTTTGAGGTGATCATCGAAAGCCATCTGCGCTTCATCTAAATACTCAGGTCTAGTTGTTCGCATAGCAAAATACAACCTCGAGACACCCGAACAATTCCTCAACAGTAGCAACTCACCCTGTAGATCCTTAAGCTTCTGAATAGCATCAATCAAGCATTGGTCTTACGAACCCTGTCGACCGCCAAATTTCTGCAGAACCGAGGATTCAGGCTAACAGGTCCTCCCAAAAGCTTAACACCCTCAGTAGGCCGGCATATATTAGAAGGAAAAACCCCCTCCACTAACCCTCTGCAATCAACCGAAGGCCAGAAGAGTTCGGTCTTGGAAACGTTAAGGTGCAACCCTAGAGATACACCCTCCTGCTGAATAATTTCCAAGGCCTTGGCCACCACAAGTGTGTCACCGACTAGGGTCCCATCGTCTAAATACCATGCTTGCAGATCCAAAGGGCAAGACTCTGAAATTTTGTGGATCAAGGGGTGTAGAGTTAAAGCAAATAACATGGGTCCGAGAGGATCCCCCTGTTGTACTCCTTGTACTGACAATAGAGTCTTGTCCATATAATACAGTCTAGCAGGAGCCGCGTAACAAAATTCTACCCACCTAGAGATAGAAGGACAATGTTTCCTTACCTCTTTAATCATTGCAGATCTGCTTACAAGGTTAAAGGCATTGGAGAAATCCACAAGAAGCATCGAAGTAGATGTAGAATCACTCTTCGTCTCAAGAAGTCTGTTAACAGCATGAAGAATTGCCTCTCCACCACAGGGCACCCCCACTCCAAACTGGTAGTCACTAAGGTAACTCTCCATTGCTTTACCAACATGAGAAGCAACGACTTTGGAAACTAGACGTCTCCAAATAGTGCCTACCGCAATAGGACGTATGCCACCTCTTGGCTTGAGTAAGGCAGTGAGAGGAGCCGAGGCCACAAAATCCCCCAAAACCGAAGAGCAACCACCTGCGAGCCATATATTCACCAACTCAGTAATTGAATTGATGAGCTCGTCTGACACAGCTGCAGCGGCTCCACTCAAGGCGTCGATCAAGTGTTGGGCCCGAAGTCCATCTCTTCCGCACGAGGTCCGTCCCTTTAGGGAAGCTTTTCATCTTATTCAAGACCAAATCCTTAGACGTAATGAAGGATGGTTGTACTATAGGGTCTGCAGGTATCAACGGGGGAGGCGCATGTGGATGCTTGGCTTGCAATTCATGCAAAGTCCCTGAGTTTGAAGGAGCTACGCCACTAGAAGTCAAGGTACGAATAGCAGCTGTATATAACCCGTTGCTTAACTTCCTACGACAAAGTCGTATGTTGGCAGCCTCTTGTTCCTCCTGAGTTTTTACCTGACTCTTCTTCTTGTTCTGATGTCGAGACTCTTGTAAAGAAGATTGTTCCTCTAAGGCTCTGTGAAGCAAGGTAATACAGCCATCGGGTTTAGACCAACGATTCAAAGCAAGATGTATAGCCTCAATCTGCTTCTTTTTCCTGTTGCCGGACCGCTCATCCTCTCTACCTTTGGGGAAGTAAATACGGAGAGTGCATATGGGAAAAAGAAGCATCTGAATCCACAAAGATATATCATCGGGATTGCGAACAACCCTCTGAATGACAGCATTGAAATTTCTAGCAAAGTGAAGCTTACACTTAGCAGGGATGCTGGAGACTGTTACGATTTGGATTTGCATCACCCTATCCAACAACTCAAGATTAAGGCTAGGCACATATGTTGTGGCATCCTCCAAGCCTTCATTGTCTGCAATAACAGGAGTTGGAAACTGTATTCCATGGACCAAGAAATCGATCCCTTTCTCTTTCTCATTCCACGGGCCGCGAATAGTGTTACCCACACGACACTTACAAGATATCCTCCAAGCATGTATTTGCAAACACGAAGTGCATAACCACCCCCACATATCTCTTAAAGTGCATTCCCATGCCTTGAATACACCGAACATTGTACAGATACGTTGCCGACACCTCTCCTCGGCAGCTTTATCTGGATAATGTTTTTGTCGCAAGTGTTGGATCAAGGAGCCATGATTGTAGTTTCTCCCCCCAATCTCACTCTTGCAGCCTTCAAAACTTTGAAAAGGACATCGATACTTGCTGGCATTGGATCCCATAGCTTCAGAATTTTGAACCACGAGCCCTGCTGTAATGTGTCTGTGGGAACACAAATTAGCTAGTTTTTTGGCATCCTGCGTAATATCCACACGAGAACCAAGAGCAAGGGAATTGAGAGATGTCACAGGAGAAGCTACAGGCATATGGGGCATTGCTGTGGGGCTTGCAGGAGGCTTTGAAACACCATTGAAGTGGTTTGCAAGGTGTTGGGAAATGTCGTCGCGAGGTAACGACGCTGCAGAAGATTGAAAAGAAAGCATAACAGGGGAGGCGTCTTCACTGCAGTCTTGGTCAGGCGTCGTTAGAGGAGATGTCACAGCATTGAGTGTCACAGAATGTGATTCATCACCAGTCTTCTTCACTGCAGTCTTGGTCGTTAAAGCAGCAGCAAGAGTCATCGTGGAAGACGACGGCAAAACAGAGGCAGAGCTTTTCCGAACATAAATGTTGCGTCCACCTTTAGCAGAAAATTGAAGTGGTGTATCACAGGTAGATTTCCTTGCAGATGATTGAATATAACCCGTGTTCATGGTAGTTCCAGAACTAGGTCTGTCAGGCGGCTTTTCCGACGGCATCTGCCATTGGCGGGAGTTGCAGCGGCTGGAAGAGAAGCAGGCTGAAGAAGCGAACCTGCAGAAGATTGAAAATGAACTCCATCTGTGTTTCCATGGCCGTTTGAGGTTGCAGAAGAGCGAGTGCAAACCATCAAAAAAAAAAAAACTGCAACAGAGAAAGGCAGAGACCGGCAAAGCTTTGGAACCCTAAAATAGCCGCGAGGATTGTTTTCCACCAAAAATGGGGATTGTGGTATCGAAATAAAGCTTAGAGGGAGGAGAAGAAGATGCGATTAATGGCGTAGATCAAAGAAACGAGAGGAAACTGCTTGATCAGTTGAAAGCTCGACTCCCTTTCGAAGCTTTTTTTTTCGCAAAAATAATCGCCTGTCCTTATTAGTCGCCCCCTTTTTTTTTTTTTTTTTTTTTTAAGGAAAGAGAATTTTATTAATATCAAAAGATAATGTTTTTACAAAGCAGGAAAGACAGAAAATGAAAGCCCAAAAACAACCATAGTTGAATACCCATTCTCAATCTTCTAAGAACTTTGGACTAAGCCAAAAGTTAAAGAAGACTCAACCTTGTTCGAAGGTTCGCGATTTCTGGTCCAATGCTTGTTTGGACATCGCTTTGCGACTTCTGGTCCAAATACTTAGTTTGAACATCGCTTGGATTAAGTTGTTGAATTCCATGGGCCAAGACACGACAAGTCCGAGAACTAATTATGTCTAGACCGAAAACTTCAAGATATGAAAGTTGGAAGTTTTCGCATGGCTTATGTGAACACGTTCATGAACGCGTACACAGAGCAGTCCTTAGAGTTCAGGAGAATTCTTGAACTTGTATGTACGCGTTCATGAACGCGTTCATACAGACTTAACTCGTTCTCTGAAATCCCAAAGGTGGTATATGTTTCATGTACGCGTTCACCGTTGGGGTTGTTTTTCAAGAGACAACTCAACATACTCTACCTATACAAATTATCACAAGAGTGACAAACACAAAGGCGAAAATCCTAGAATACCTTCGGATCATATAAACAACATCATAGACTATTGGTATGATAAAAATGGTAAAAACGATACGAAAGGGAATACCTTTCAAACCTTCAGCGAGGACGTTATGATTTATCAAGTAGTAAGCTTCGGTCTTCGTCTTCATCAGTCTTCGTCTCGATTACCTAGAAATATCCTAGTCTGAGTTGTAGAGTAAACTTATCAAGGATTGTGTTTTTGTCTCATAAACTTGACAACTGACTTGAGATAGCAACATCAGTGGGTTCAACCGAGCAATGCTCTAACACTTCCCCTTCTGTTGGCACAGTCATAGATAGTATCTTAGTAACACAATCCTGAGAGAAAATTGAAGTAACTAGAGCATGATTACATATTCTTGTGTTAGGATAGAAAAGATCACATACCATATTAATATTATCAAGGTTAGATAAACCAATAACTGGTTCTGGTGGGGTATTTAATCCTACAACCCAAACATCTAACCAAATGCTAATTTTAGTACCACATCTAACTGACCAAATGTAATACTTCTGAACTACTTTAATACCTGAGTGTATGCTTCTCCATATCTAGCTACAATCATCCTTCACATCACCTGTATGTAAAAAACTATCATTCCTTGAGTATTTAGCCTTCATAATCCTAACCTACAAGTCCTCTGAGTTGGTACATGCTTTCCAAGCCAACTTGGTAAGCATCGCACTGTTAAAATGCTCTAAGTTTCTAAATCCCAGACCTCATAAAGCTTTAGGAATACAAAGTTTTCTCCCATGCAATGAAATTGATTCTACCTGATTCCTCATGTCCCCACCAGAATTTCTTTTGGATTGTTTCTAGTTGAGCTAAAGTTGTACTAGGTATCCTGAAGCTGCCCATTTGGTGATTTGGTAAAGCATTTAGAACATGCTTGACCATAGTTGATCTAGCTGGTTGGTTCATTGACTTACCCTTCCACGTCCTTAATCTAGCATCAAATGACTGAACTATTGGTTTGAAAGCCTGTTTTTTATCCCTACCTAGAAGCAATGTTACTCCTAAGTATTTGTCACTGTTACTCATAATAGACATGTTAAGAGCATTAGCCAAAAATAATCTAGAATCAGGACTGATATTATTGCTAAAGTAAACACTGGATTTATCTACATTTGGCATCTGACCTGAGTAGCTTCCAAAGTCACTAATTATCTCCATAATTCCTCTTATGTTATGCATATCTGCTCTTGTAAATATCCGAATGCACTAGTGGAATTGGGCTGTTTTAGAACTGACTAGGGCTTTAATGAAAGAACTGCCTTGGACCGGCCCAAGCCTAGCTTCGCTCTTATCCGTCCTTATGCTGCTAAAAAGTAGAAAAAGTTAAAAGGCTAACCTAGTTCGTCCTATCACAACTACCTCTACTTTACCAAACACTCCCTCTACAGTACCATTTTTTTTATTATTGTGGAAGGACCGAGAGAAGTGGAGATTTCTCTGGAAGAAAGAGAAACACATCGACAGTTAAATAGAGATTTCTCTCTCTCTCTCTCTTCTTTCTCTTTTGGATTCAGATTCAGATTTTCTTTACACACAGAGCTCTAACCTCAAAAACCCGTCTCCTAAAAAAACTCTCGAACACCCTAATTTCTTTAGAACTTCTTCTTCAGAGATTCTCGCATTTAAGTTTTCTGATAAGGTGGTGTGATATGGTTTAATTGAATTTTGTTTCATTTTTGTCCATTTGATTTGTTTGGGGTGTTAATTTTGTTTTTGTTTTTTTGTTTACGATGTTGCAGTTAAAATAATTGATTGGGGTTGAGTTCGAAGTTATCCATAGGTAACTTTGCTATTACATCTTCAAATGATTTTTCTTTAAAAGCTATTTTTCTTGTTGGCAAATTTTATTTCTTTTATTTCTATTCGATTTGTTTGATTTGATCTAATTGAAGGTATATGAATAAGATTTAGGGCTTGTGAAATCAGGATCTGCAAGTTATTCATGTTGCCTGTAAAAAGAAGAGAAACCCCCTGTTAAAGGTCAAATCTTTGTTTGATATTGCTAGTTGCTGCTGATATTAGCCTTATTAACACCAGATCTAAGGTTTGTTACTCTCTCTCTCTCTTAGGGTTTTGGATTATTGATCAGATCTGGTTTCAGAATTGATATCTATCTGTTTGATTGAGTTTAGGCTGCTGGATATATGGATGAAGATCAATTAGCTCAAGCTTTAGATGGATGCGATCTCGTTATCATCCCAGCTGGATGTATGTTAGGTTTACACCAGAACAGGTTGAAGCTTTGGAAAGGGTTTTATAATAGAAGGTAAAAAGACTTGATTTTGTTTACATATTAAAATCTCTTTTTGTATTCTTCGAAATGCATGTTCATTGGTTTGCTTTTATTTGTGTTTCGGATGTATGAGTTGCTAGTTTTTGCCATTGTTCAAGTCTGGTTTTGAAGGTTCTATCAAAATTTTCAAGTTTTTTTGTTTACTTCTTTTTTGTATTAGTAGTAACAAGTTGGGTTTTTGGGTTCAAGGATTAATTCATCTTGAGCCGATTCTTGTCTTTCCGTCTCATGATAATTATTATGTGTTGTAGCTAGGCATGTCCTGCTTAATCACATCTAAAAGTATTGACTACTCTGACTTGTCTGAAGGCTGAACTACAACGACTAAGTGCTGAAATTGATAGAGTCAAGAAAGAGAACAACAATTTGCAGATCGAGCTAAGGTATGTTGCACCTGTAGAGACCAAATAAACAATCAATTAGTTATGTATACTCAACTAGCTAGCTAAGGTATGTTGCACCTGTCTTTTCAATTCATGTATTTGTGTCTAGTGTGTCTCTGGTTTTTAGAGTAGGTGTATTGTTTTGTGTTGCTCACAGCATTGAGTTTCAAGCTTAAATGGGGCTAATTTGACTTATCTCTAATGAATGTCAAACAAATGGAGCAGTGGAAAAAACTTAAGAGAAATGTAAATTGATTGCCAGGGATTTGTCATTTAATGAGATCTATCGAGACGTACCATTTTCGGTATCAAAGTTGAAACTATTGAATACAATGTAAGCTTCTCTTGCTACAAAATTATGCCTATCTTTAGCTTGACGTATACTGCTGTAGTTTTTTATCTTATGGTCACATTGAAATTTTTCGCAGGAATTTGAAAAGCAATCATCTAATTTGACCCATGAATTTCATCGTGTTTATCTTCTGCAGTAATGTAAGAAATAACAGAAGGCAAATCTACATTTTATGGAAGCTGTTGTAGATATTATGGAAAAATTTGACAGAATCGAAAGAACGCTGGACAACATTTTGCTTAAGGTAAAGAAATATAAAGTCTTGTTTGCTTAAGGTAGTGAGGAGTCCCACTGAGTCAATTGTGTCACATTACATGACTTTAAAGTTCTACCTAATCTATTCTTTCTTGTGTTCAGTGCTCTTGGAAGAATGATAGATAGGATGATGTAGAATCTTATGTTGGCGTAGAGTCTTTAAACGTAACGTATAGCCGATTTCGTTTTTCCCATTACTAATTGAGGGAACCTCATCTTGTTTTGTTGCTTTCACTCTTTTATACCTATTTGAGGATGTATGTTTTTAATGGATGTTGCAGGTTTCTCCATGCGCAATGGAACAGAAGTTTGATGAAACTAAAATTTGGCGGAAGAAATTCCTCCGGACCAGCAACGGTTGATCTTTGGTGGTAAACAGTTAGAAGATGGAAGAACTCTAGCTGATTACAACATCCCAATCAGTGCAACTTTTAAGCCCATCATAAGAAATATTGGAGTACTGTCCTTGCTCCTTAGAACTTAATATTATTAAGGATTTGAATCTTTTATTTTGTTGATTTTGAACTTGTAGTACTGGTAATTGAATTTCACCTGTAATTTTAATTCTATGTAAAATACAATGAATTCAGGTTTATTTATGAATAGTGATGGGTTTAGATTTATGAAATCCAGTTTATATCAGATTTGCGTTTATTTTAGTTCAGTCAGATTTATTCAGCTCAGCCATAATTATACAACTGGAATTCAGATATGCTGAAATGGGATCATATGAGCTGTTCACCTTTATCATTTATTAGTATTAAAATCTGTTAAAGGACTGCTTCTCACAGCTCTTAAATAGGACGAGCGAAGTCAGTTCTATAATAAAGGCGACTAAAATCCGTCCTATTGGAAAAGGACGACAAATATAGAACTGTTTAAAGATCTGATAGGAACCGTCCTTTTTCTCGCTTTTAGAACTGTTTCTAGCCGTTCTAAAACGGACATTTTCCACTAGTGTATTTGACATGAAAACTGGAGGTCCAATGCGTGTTTAGTGGGCTCGT
>JAJJMA010030802.1:0-11577 GCA_023529015.1 Papaver nudicaule
AATTATCGATATTCAGAAAATGGTTGTTTTAATTGCCTGGTGCATTTACTGATATCGGTAAAGTGACGAGATCACACATACCAACTGCAAATATGCCTGCAAGGTTAGAAATCCTTTACTAAGGATATATGCACCATAAACTAAGGTGTTGCAACTACACTCTGTGGAAGTGTGGTTGAGGCCGTGGCTCCATACAGGAAGTTGGAGAGACCACGAGGTTTGATTAAACTCACCTAGAAATAAAGTGGTTGAGTATGGCACAATCTATCAATTTATGTCATCTGAAATCATCTCATAAGATTGTCTCTAAATATGTCCATGAATCAAACAGGAGGACGCTCCAAAGTTTTAAATGATTCTAGAGAACAATGAAATCTCGTTGGATTATGAGAATACACATGATTCAAGGAAAGGATCATGCATGCATAGTGATGATATAATTCATACATAGTTGCTCCAGAACGAGAGCACGATGAGATCGAACCATGTTCTATATTGATTAAATAGAGCATATTTGGCCTATGCAATCCAGGAAGAACTTAGTTCTTTGACAAATATACAGGTATTTGGTATGGTAGTGCTAACCACCAAGTGTAAATCCTGAGGGACATATATGATTATTTGTCACAAAGCGTAGTGAGAATAATGAAGTCTCGAAATACAAATACTGGCCTTGTGGCGCGAGGTTTCTCACAAACCCCTGGATCACTTATAAAGTTTTTGCTAGTCTCAGAAAGACTTGAAATTCAGTTTATTAATGTGGTTATATCATGTCTTTGTGGGGATCTTGATTCAGAGATATTTATGAAAGTGTCAGATGACCTTACATTGCCCAAATCAAGTAACTCTAAACCACGGAGTACGTTTGAAATTCAATTGAAACGCTCACTTTATGGATTAAAATAATCCGGGCGGATTTGGTATACCCGTCTAAGTGATTATTCGATTGGGAAGGGATATATAGTTAATGTACCCCTGCGTATTTATAAAGAAAACGAGTTCCGGATTTGGCTGTCATTGTCTACGATATGAAAATAGTAGGCAGTATTGACGAAGTTACAGAAACCAGGAGCTATTTGAAATCTGAATTTGAGATGAAAGATCTTGGGAAAACTCTGATGTGTCTACGATTTAAACTAGAACATCGAGTTTGTGGAATATTAATCCACCAGTCTGCATATGTCCAAAAGATACTCAGGCAATTTAATCTGGACAATGCATCCGGCTAGCACTCCCATGATTGGTCGAAGTTAAAATGTACATAAATATCCATTCTGTCCAAAGAAAGGTGACGAATATGTGGTGGGAACCGAATATCCCTATCTAAGTGCAATAGGCGCATTATTACACTTAACACAATGTACTCGACCAAATTATCTCGTTCTCAATGAACTTGTTAGTTAGATATAGCTTAGCGCCAACGCAGAGTCATTGGAATGATATCAAGAATATCTTTACATACCTAAAAGGTACCATTGACATTGGGTTTGTTTTATCCCTATGAAAACGCAAGAAGAGTTTCTAATGTAATTGCAACTTCTTACACTGAAACCCCAGATAATATTTTGGTTGGTTTTGCTGATGATGGGTACCTCTCCGCCCACATAACGGTCGATCCAAAACTGGATATATATGTTTATCTTGGAGTTTGACCAAGAAAACCCTAGTGGCTACCTCCATGAACCACTCTGAGATCATTATCCTACATGAGATGGTTCGTAAGTGTATATGGTTAAGGTCTATCATTACACATATTTGAGGGACGTGTGGTTTGAGTTCTACCACTGAAAAGCCAACTTGCATTAACAAATATAATGCAGCTTGCATCAAATAAAATCAAGCAAGGGTATATCAAGGGTGATAACACATCGTATATCACTGATGTTATTTTACAATCAGCAGCAACAATGTCTTCTAAAATCGTGGCATAACTATTTACTAAGTCGATGTCTAAGTCCGCATTTGAAGAACAGGTGAGAAGTATATTACTAAAAGAAACTATCTGAACTCCCATGATTACATGTGAAAGGTATAAGACTAAAATAATTGTCGGATTCCCATGATAATTGCAGAGGACTAAGAACTTGTCTAACTGCATTGTACTAAAGGAAGTGTCCCACAGTAATGGACTAAAGAAATTTTCCAAACTCCCATGAATATATTGGACTAGAGAAATTGTCCAGCATCATCTAGTGGTACGTTGTACTCTTTTTCCCTTCACTGAGGTTACTTTTTCCCACAGGATTTTGTTACTCAGCAAGGTTTTTAATGAGACAACTGCAATACCAGAAGTGCAATCGAAAACTTGTTGATTATGAAGGAACAATAATCCATCCTTCAATGAAAGTAATTAGGGGGAGACATGGTGTACTTGTAAGTCATCACCTATATTCAGTTTCGAAAAAATCTTGACTAATGAAATTATCTAGAGACTACCCAGAATGAAATCATGGGGATGCCGACATCAGGGGGAGGATCCAAGGATATGATGTCGACATATTTTGATTCGAAATGTGAAGTTGTGTTGTACTCTTTTTCCCTTCGATCGAGATTTGTTTTTCCCATAGGGTTTTTTTACTCGACAAGGTTTTTAGCGAGGCAACGACAACAACTACACTTGGCGTATATGCTGAATGCTGAAGACTTGAAGTTTGGATTGATATTACTGGACTGCATCGGAATCAAGAAATTAAACACGATAGTATGTCAAGCAAACTAACTTACAGAAAGAAGCGAGAGTATTATTCAGCATCTGCAAAGGCGTACTTCTGGACTTATCGCGTTGTACTCTTTTCCCTTCGCCAAGGTTTTATCTCACTGGGTTTTTCTTGTCAAGGTTTAAATGAGGCAACATATGCGAGTCCAACTCTGATCTAAGTATTCTTAACATTGTACTCTTTTTCCTTGGTCCAGGCTTTGTCCCTTTGGGTTTTCCTGACAAGGTTTGAATGAGGCAATTGACTTAGACAAAGTGGTCATCGACGAGAGAGCTACTTGAAGAAATACATTTGAAGCTACAAGAGAAGTCACCGACCAACTCTAACAGAGAAGCTTACCAAGACTCGAGACGTTATACTCTTTGTATTTTCAAGGTTTTGTCCCACCGGGTTTTTCCTTGTCAAGCTTTTAGTGAAGCAACACATTTGGAGTTTTACTTTTGAACCTCACAAGGGGGAGTGTTGTAGGGCTTATGGCCTGGATGTGCGGTCCAAGTAGAGAAATAGGGTTTCCCCTTTACTTGTATATAAAGGATACTATATCTATGTAACCATATACATCTATCAATAAGATTTCTCTCTTTCTCCACCTATTTTACTTCTTTATTAATAGATTTTTTCGTCATAAAGGTAAAATATCTTACCTTACTAATACTAGATGACCGCTGCCACGGTGGATCCACCATCCGCTCGAAGAAATCGACGAAAGAACAAAAAATTTGTAATTTTTTTTTTTAGCAAATTAGATATTCATACAAATTTGTAAAACAAAATTTGTATTCAGTTGAAAATGTTTAGAATTTTTCTGACAATTTTACGTATAGTACAATTTCTGACGGAAAACTTAACCGAAAACGCGACTCAAAACTCATACATCTCTTTGCAATTCTTGACAATATAAAAATTGATCAATAGAGGTGAAGATTAATAGAGGAGATGTTGAAAGAATAAATGCAAGCATGTGCTCTCTCTAATTATTGTTCACACAAATGACAAAACTCATGTACATGTGTTCTCACTAATTAACAAATCATGGACATGTGCTCTCACTAAGAGCAAGCACTAAGGTGCTCTTTTTGGATGAACGGTAGGTAAAAAAGCATAAATTCTATGCAAAAGTCCTACAACAACATAAAACCTGAGATATATGAGTGGCATGTTTTATGTCGTTTTGACTGGGCTGCCACGCAATAACCACCCAATATTGGTCGGTCTTTGAATAGCCGACTAGGATTTTAGTTTTTCTCTTACCAAATAACATTGTTTTTACCTAAAATTTCGGGATTTACTTTGAAACAAAATAAATATCGGATATAGGTGGCCATTACGTAAACGACCCCCCAAAAGTGTTTTTTTTTTTAAAACTAACTATAGTGGTTGCGTTTTTTGCCTCTTTTTTTTTTGACCCACAATTTGTGCAAATATCCTACATTGTAGGCACCATAGTGCTTGCTCTAATTATTGTTCACACAAATGCAAGCATGTACATGTGCCATATGCAGAACCAGTTAGAAGAAAAAAAAACTGGGTCAATTCAATTGGATCAGCATTGTATATTTTGCAATCATCAAATAAGATCAGTTATACATCTCTTTTTTTACTGTCATTTTGCAAAGTCTGTATAGATGCTTCCACCCATGGCAGGTACAATTCTCAATATAGGATCATATCCTTTTTTGGATATTTATTCTAACTGGATTGCAGGGACAGGGAACCAACTTGATATTGAGATTGTGGCTACAAAGTCTTGGATGATCTGGAAAGTAAGATGTCAATGGAGAAAGAAAGATGTCAATGGATTTTCCAATACAAATCCAACATTAGTCTTCAAACTGCAATCTCAATTCAAAGATACATAAAATTTTGGAACTTACCTAACACTTCTATCTCTGAGACTTACAGAAAAACTACCCTTGTTATTCAATCCAAAATTTGGAGTCTTCCAAGAACTAACCACTCTAAAATCATTTTTTTTTTTTTTTAAATAACAGATTCTCCGAGGACTAGATATGGACTAGATCTTCTGTGCATTAAGATTTTTTTTTTAGTTTGAATCCCTTAGGTTTTATTTGTTGTTTGTTAATTTAAATTAGTGGCTTGTGTGAGGAATTTTCTTATGGATCTAACTACTAATCATATTGCAAAGATTCAAGCAAATCAACAACTGTTACTTCGGTTACTAAATCACCTTCGGTTTCCCACCCTTGCAACACCAAAATCACTTTCAAAAACGGTTTTTTCTATAACAAAATCAGCATCAATAGCAACAGAAATTTCCTACCTCACGATTAAGAGGAATATTTCAACTCGCGCCATGCTCTCCAAACTGATTCTGGCTGGTGCCTTAGGTTAGCGGTTATATAGAGAAACGGCTCGCCCTGGTATTCATCAAACCTATGAGAAATGGTTACTTGGTTTGGCTCTGTTCTCAACATCCCAAACGAGACAGCTTGGTCAATATTGAAGAAAGACATCATGGCAGCAGTGTAAGAATTCTACAATGAAGAAACACTTGATTTGATAATCAACTTCTCTTTTACAAGTCTTATACCAAAGAAAGAAGAAGCTAGTTTACCAATTCATTTTAGACCTATCAGTCTAGTGGGAAGTCTCTACAAAAGCATATGCAAATTACCGGTTGAAAGATTCAAGAAGGGCATACCAAAAATCATCTCAAAGCATCAAGGGGCCTTCATATAGGGCAAACAGATACATGATGGCATCATAGCTGGTGAATTATTGGATTATATAAATAAATCCAAATATGCCTGGAGTTATATGGAATTTGGACATTGAAAAGGCTTTTGACAATGCCAGCTGACATTGCCTATTCAAGTTTGTTGGTTTTGTAGTCAAATGGAGAAGTTGGGTATCTTGGTGCTTGTCATCAGCTCAGTCATCTATTTTAGTCATCAATGGATCCTCAACTTGAAATTTCCAACACCAAAAAGTCTAAGGCAAGGGGATTCCTTGTCCCCTTTCCTCTTTATAATAGTGTCAAAAGTACTAACTAAGCTCATAAAGAGAGCTAAAGATTTCAACATGATTATAGGTTTAATATTCATGATCTGATTAAAGTATCCCATCTCTGTGATTGGCAGATAATACACTGATCTTCTTAGATGAAAGGGAAGAAGAGGTGGAAAGCTTATTGCTCATATTGAATGTGTATGGGGCTATAACATGTCTTGGAGTAAACCTAAAGATGAGCTCGGTAATCAACATAGGTGCAGATCACAAAATTCAAGCTCTAGCTGACATACGACACTACAGAATGGAGACACTTCCCTACAAATACCTTGGGATTCCTCTAGTATGCACCCCAAAACAATTATAAGTATGGGACCCAATCATAGACAAATTTCACAAAAAAATGGCAATGGAAATTCAGATTTTTATCAAGAGTTAAAAAGATTATACTAATAAACAATGTATTGTCTACTTTACATGTCTATTTCATGTCACTAATGAATATGCCAATGGAGGTGGAAAAGAATATGAGGAAGATAATGAAAGAGTTCCTTTGGGGAGTCACAAATGAGAGAAAAAGAATCTGCCAGATGGCATGGGCTAAGATGAGCAAACCTAGAAGATTGAGAGGCATTGATATAAGAAACTTAAGAGCTACAAATAGTGCTCTTCTCCCAAATTGGCATTGAAGATACTATGAGGAACCCAATGCATTATGGAGAAGAATAATTCAGTTGAGGACTAAAGCTGCGGTGATTTATGGTCTAAAGAGTATAAATTACCTTATGGCAGAGGGTATCGAAGATCCATTCAAAAAGAAAATACCATACTACAAGTTACATCAACTTTACTGTTAGGAATGAGAAGAACTTGAGATTCTGGAAAGATGTATGGTGGGAGACCACACCTCTCTAGCTGACACACAAGAAGGCATATAAGTTGGCATGCAACAAAGAAGCTAAAATTGCAGGCCTGGTCTCCAATGGTAGATGGCAAATAACTCTCAGACACTATCCTGATGCAGCAACCACAAATGAGTTCAACTCCCCAATATCTCTTCTTAGTGACCCACCTGACCTGACAGATGAAGAGGACTATCTGGAATTCAATGCAAGTAACAATTACACAACAAAAGAAGGCTACAAATGGATAGTTCAACATATGTCAATTGCTGCTACAATTGATTTTCACTTCACATGGAAGAAGGACTGATATTCAAATTGTTTGCTTGGTTTGTCATGCACAATGCTATTCCAATATTAGATAACCTAAATAGAAGAGGGTGTCAAATAGAAGAGGAGGAATGCAGTCTTTTTCAGTCAAAAACTCCTGAGAGTGTCAACCATGTGTTCTCACAATGCACTTTCACTCTAGCGATTTGGAAGTACTTTTCAAACAAATCGGACATCCGCTGGAACCACAAGAGCAACATCAGAAAACAAATGGAAGGTTGGCTTGAGCGTAATGGATGATATTTGAACACAAAGGTATGGTCTATGCTTCCATTTGCAATATTATGGAATGTTTAGAAAGAGAGAAACGAAAGAATGAGGTGAAAAGACTGATATTTCAATGGGGCTCGATCAAAAAGTGGTTCCTTGGCATAAGATTTGGGGATCTAGTGAGGAATTATGACCTATTATTCTCTCCATAACTGAATTGTAACTGTATTATTCAATTTGGCATGATATATTGGGCTAAGTTGTTTTTTATTTCTTTGCCCCAGGTGGGCCTATCAATAAAGTCTAAAGCGTTGTTTTTGGGACTGTAGACTTTTCTTTGGGACTGCAATCCACTAAAACTATCCAAAGGTAGTTATAAGGGATATCTAAATGGGTAAAAAAGTCTAAGTTACCCTTACAGACTAAGGATTAGTCTAAAATACCCCTAAATCTTAACTAATTACCCTACTTTTATAACCCTAATTCCTAAAACTAAAACAAAAATTGATTTCCATTATCTTCTTCTCATTTACTTGGCAGACTCACCCTCTCCTTCTCCATCTTTCCTTTCTTTCCTTTATCATTCATCGTTTTGATTCATCGCCGATACTCAAAATTCATCGTCTCGATTAGAATTCAAAGATGCCGAAAACAAATCGACCCTGAGATAAACTATAATTCATCAAGGGATAGCAAGAACCGCCTGTAATCAACAATCCACAACAACACAAACTGAAATTGAGAGAGAACCCGCTGCTGAGAATGAGGCGTCCACTGATTTGGCCTCTAATCAACCACAAGACCCCAATATGCGTATGAGGTACTAATTCTGAACAAAAACCCATGTTTTCAATCATGTTTTCATTGTTTTTTTAGGTTAGAATCATCGATTTAGGTTCATTTTCTTCGGTGCAGTTAATTTTTACGGTTTGGTTTTCATAGCAAACTGAGGCATAAAACCATTTTACGCCAAGTTATTCATCACCGTCCTAGGCGTTAAAAAAATTACGCCTTGGTACTAAGCCGTAAAAAAAGCCCTAGTTTTGCCCTAGAATTTCTTTCCAAGGCGTAAAAAAAGTGGACTGTGCTCACAAAAATATGTTGCGTAAATTCCCAAACCAAACCGTAAAATTTGAACTTAGGCGTAAAACTGGAAATTGAAGCGTAATTTTTTTAGAATTCTATTTTTTGACTAAGTTACTTTTACGCCTATGTATACTAGGGTATTAAATTTTTTTGGACAAGTTAAATTTACGCCTTGGTTTCAATCCAGAACCACGACGTAAATTTCTTCTGTAACTTTTGTTTTTGGAAACCAAATTTTACTCCTTGGTATACTGGGGCGTAATTTACTTAACCAAGGTGTAAAATGTGTAGTTGAGGCGTAAAATATATTGTCTCTCATTTAGTTTTACTCATTGGTTGGTTGTTTATTTGTGTTGTTTGTGTATGTCTAGGGAACAAGCTAAACAGAAGAAGAAGAAGAAGAAGAAGAAGAAGAAGAAGAAGAAGAAGAAGAAGAAGAAGAAGAATAGAGGAAATGATCTTACGCCTGTTGTTAGTCCCCCACCTCGGAATTATGGTAATAAGTATCTAGGTGTTAGTAAGAGAGGTAAAACAAAGACTCCCCAACAATCAACATTACCTCAAAATGATGGACCAAATGAGATTGTAGAAGAAGAATCAATTACATTCCGAGGGAATGAAGAAGAAGAAGAAGATGATGAATCCGAAGAGGAGAATGAGGGCGAAGAAGAAGGCGAAGAAGAAGAAAGCGAAGAAGAAGAAGTAGTCTGTGAGGATGTTGAACCCCTTTCTCAAGAAGAATCCTCAACTTCTTAGTATAACTTGTCCAGAACCCATACTAAAGAGTAAGGATACAAAGCCCCGGGATAGACAACCTCAACCCAAAGGCAAGCACCTCCCTCCCCCTAATGATCTCACGTTCTGGTTGCCCTCACCTCCTGAGGGAACAAAGCATTGGGGAGAAGCACCCGATGGGAACAAAGTACTATTTGGATACCCATGGTCTTATGCTGAAAGAGTAGCTTATGCGCGGGTAATTATTTTATAATCCCAAAATTACTTTATGTTACATTCGTTTTACATTGTTTCTATAACATTATTTTTTATTTTATTTTTATTTTTTGTAGCACCACAAAAATCTTGTTCTCAAATTGAAACACTCAAGGCCTAAAGTGTGGATTTGGAGAAGGAATGTGACAAGGTCAAAAACATTGTAAAAGAAAAAGCCAAGCAGTTCTACAACGCTTCAATACATACCCAGGTGTCGTATGATGCTTCTACAGTGAGTGCTATCAGAGAACGATATTGGCCAGAGACCGACACTCTCCACTTTGGATTTGGAGAAATGGCTTTGATTCCCGATGATGCTAAGAAAATCAAGGATCTTGAAACTCATGGAGCAACCGTGTTTCTTGGTGATGATAACAAGATGAAATGGGATGAGCTCAACGGTCTAACTTTGAAAGTGTTTGGGTGGTCACAAGATCAATGTGAGATAGAGTGAATATATATGGGGGTGGTGGGACACCCAGGGTGTACAAGAAGGGTAGACCACCGGCCAAGGCTAGGAAAATTGTTAGCAATCGTTTGTTCTTGATGTATGGTGATACAAAGAAGAAGAAGAACAAAGAGTTAAATGATGCCGAAGCCACTATTGTGGCAAAATCTTGGATGTTGCACACCATGGGCACCGTCGTGTTCCCTGATCAATCGGGTAATAGGGTCAATGCATGCTACTTAAGGTATCTTGTTGACCTTGATGCGCTTGATGGTTATGCGCGGGGCACTGCTGTCATAGCTTTCTTGAACGCCGGACTTGCTAAAGCTTCAAGAGCTAAAACCACCAAAATCGAGGGTGATGTTCGTCTTCTACGGGTAAGATTATCCTTTGTGTAATAATATTCTTAGGTTATTTTTGCATATATATAATTGAAATATGAGTATTTTGTTTCTTTGCAGTCGTGGGTCTATGACCATTTCCCCCTTATGGCCTCCAAGGAGGATAAAGATTGGGGTAAAAAACATGAAGGCTTCCCTACGGGTAAGAGATTCTCTTTCAAAGAAGGTGGTCTACAGGACAAAGAAGCGAAGATAGCTGAGAAGAGACAACAATTCGATGATATGCCTCTCAAAGAAGTGGTTTTTGACCCATATTTCCGCTTAAGAGAAGAAAATGGCGAATTGACGGATGTCCGTGAATTTTCATTTGAGAGTAGTTACAACGAACCTTTGTTTCATCCAACAGGGTTCCATATGTACAATCCTCGTCGAGTTATGCGTCAACTTGGTTATACACAACCAATAGTTAAGAAAGAGAAGTTCGTGTTGAAGAGACGAGGATCCAGACTTGATTCTTCCAACATCAACTTGGTTTATGATCCTGAGCCAACACTTGATCATTGGAACGAACGGGAAGAGAATGTGAACCAAATACAGTTGAACGTGGATGATTTTGTTGCTAATACAAAACAAGTCAAGGAAGGATACTTGCAGTGGTTTAACAAGTTTGGACATCCCATGCTCATCAATCTTGATCCTAGAGCCTCAGAGGCAATTCCAAATGGAACATGCGAGAATAGAAAGAACCGCTGGAAGCACATCAAGAGAGGCTTCAATGATAGATACTTTGAAGAAAAAACTTAAACAAGCCGTAAGTAAATAGATTTCTCGTCTCGTAATTTAAAATTTCTTAAATTGGTTGTTGTCTAACATTGTGTGTGAATTTGTTTATATTGTGTATAAGGAAAATGTTTTGTTGGTAGCATCTAGACTTGGGACATGTATCACAAGTGGTAAGACGATGAGTGTTTAAGATCAACGGACTATGAAGTTTCAGTTAGAAAAATCCTTTGATGAGATTTACCAAAAACTTTTTGACGATTTAAAGAAGAAGAGGAGCAACAAAAGGGGACCTCCAACAGGAGGAGAAGGTTCACCATCTTCAACGGAAGAAGAGACGGGTGTTGAACAAGCTCAAGGTCGAGGTTACAGTGGTCCTAAATCTCGTGGTGCTTCATCTTCATCGAACAAAAGAGGCAGACAAGGAAAATGAACGAAGCTTTAACTCTCTATCTATCTATCTATCTATCTATCTATCTTTGGTTTCTTATCTTTTTGTTATGTGGTTTGAACAATGGATAATGGTTGTGTGTTTCTATTATGTTTTTGTTATGTGGTTTAAATAATGGATAATGGTTGTGTGTTTCTATTATGTTTTTGTTATGTGGTTTGAACAATGGATAATGGTTGTGTGTTTAAGCAATGGATTTGTGTTTGTTATGTTTTTTGTCCCAAAAAATCGCAATATTTTCAGGTTTTTACGCCTTGGTTTTAATCCAAAAATGAGGCGTACACATAAAATTACGGTTCAATAACCAAACCGTACAACCTATTACGCCACAATAACTAAGGCGTAAAACATA
>JAJJMA010030846.1:726-10843 GCA_023529015.1 Papaver nudicaule
TGGGATGTCCCTGTTGATATAGGAAGTTGAGTGTAGTGGTCATCCAACCTCATGGATATAGGAAGTTTTGTGGATAGGTGACATGACAATACTACACAGCTGTATAGACGAGCATGCTATAATGTTTTCTGACCTACAACACCCCCCAACCATCGACTTGACCACCCAAGTGTAACAAGTAAAACCCATTCGAGGGGTTAAAGACAACCTACTAACAACGATCATAGGGGACTACTCTTAGGGGATGCCTATAACAGATGAAGGATTTAAACGTCGCTGGGATTCTAGGTGACACGCCTTTTCATGTCAAAGATGCCAAAAATTACAAACCCACCCAGTACCCCCAAGAAACAGAAAGGCCCCAAGGAGTACTCTGGGTAGACGATATTATTATGGTCTCACTTGTGCAAAGTTGAATGACAGCGTAAGCTACAAACAAGCCGAACACCTACACACTCTTGCCTATAAATAAGACCCCCTACAGGTTACTATATGTCATAGAAAAAAAAAACCTAGGTGTTTAGTAAAACCACAAACGAGGATTAGATGTATTCGATCAGAAAGCCGCGTATTCAAACGCTATTGTTGAATGATTATTAAAGGATGCATTCTATATAATCATGGAAGAGGTAACGCTTTCATTCTGTTATGGTCTGTACAAATTTTGAATTCAGGGTGTTTGTTTGGAAACCCCGATCCCCACTGTTTATATGTTATTTAAAAATGCAGGGGGTGGGAATGGCTATATGAATTCCTAACGGTCAACGGGTTGGTCATATGTCCTAACCGTCAACTGAATCCAATGGCTAGTCCAAGGGTTGAATATCATGGTTTGCGGGGACGTAGACGTTGCCCAGATTTTGGGGGAACAGTCCTAAACTGTTCGTTTAGGAATAACAGGAGCGTGCAGGATTGTATGCGTTTTGCTTTCCCCATCCTCATGCATAAAGAGAGACCGTGTTTCTTAAACTGAACTGGGGACAATAGCCCGCCGCGTAGCGTCATCGGATAACATGTAAAATGAACAAGGCTGTTGGTTTTTGAATTTCAATGTAAACAGCCAGTGCAATATAATAAGGGCGCCCATACAATAAGTCCATACGTTAGATGTTAATCTCCTTTTAATTTCATTTAACATGTTTGCACAACACATATCATGCTACCACATACATATCTATATGTCTGGTTTTGGGTGAGGTGTGGGTCCAAAATCCCCACCTCCATGTGAGATGCGCAACCACAACGATAAATTGTGCACACGAAGAATGGAACAATGATTTAGGCTATCACACTGCAATTTGGATTTATTAAATCAATTAAAAATTTTGTAGCATTAAAATTTAAAGGCACCATTAAAATTGTTATGCCAAATGTAAAAATGTTTGAACTTATGTATTCTGCGGTTCGGTTCGGTTTGGCTTACCTTTGAAAAATTCCTTCCATCAGCCTTGTTGTTGGAATCATCCATTTAGTCGCTGCAGAGCAAATAGTTGTTCACCCTACTCATACAGGTATGAGTCCATTTACTCCAACACCATAACTACAATAACATTCTAGTATACATGAAATAGCCGGACATAGCCGCATTTGTTACACCCACAGTTCTTCACTACTAACAACAAACAAACCTCCTAGAACACACACTCAATCAAAGGTAATATTTAACGGCAAAAGAAACAAAACGTATACATAGTAGGACAGTAAACCACTAGCGGCAACGTTGAGAATACTTAACGACTTCCACCACCCTGTTCCGGTGTGCGCGACGGAATCCCTGTCAGATTTCGATGCTCATTCAGGCTAACTGATGCCAACCCGCTTTGCATGTGAGCTGCGTGGAATACCTCACCCTTTCCTTCTTTTTTTTGGGATTCAATTTCCGGGTCTGTTTCGAATGTTGGCTGCGAAGTTCGGGCGCCGTACCTCCATGGGGCACTGCTTTCGGATGACTTTATTATCTCGGTCTGTAAAGCCGCTTTGGTGGCCAGATAATTTTGGTTTAGGGACAGCCTTTTGGTTTTATTCCGAACTTCCGATGATGAGGCGGTTTTTTCACCTACAACGGGGCCGCGCCCACATATGAGCGCATAAAGTTTAACACGCCCATTCGCATCGCCGATGCCGGTGTCCCACATTTCGAAGAACTCTTCTGGAGTAGTCAAAAATTCTGGTTCATCGTATGGGGGTGAGAACCACCATAATTCAACTTTTACTTCGTCTTTCAACCGTAATTTTTTCTCAACCTGTCCACGAAGCCAAAATAACAAATCGTCCTGCACATCCACATCATCGAATACCATCTTCTTCCCCTGGTAAGGTACTTCCACCAAAAAACTTCAGCGCGGGAACTTTAAGTAATGCCTGTTAGCCGGAATATTTATTAAAAATGAAGGACCATATTTAAGTTGCGTATAGTAATTAGAAGAGAATCTGTAAAGTGTACATTTGAAGGGTAGTGCTACTTTAAAATTTAATATATTCTCTAAATGCTGATTACCTCTGTTCACACTTTCCCTCTTTAGCCTCTCCCATTAATGTTGAACTCTGCCACCGTCTGCCTTGTGTTGTGAAAAGGGAGTTTGGTTTTCCATTTATAGGCCTTGGTTGAAGTGGGAGACGAGTGATTAATTGTCGGTGATTGCAAGCGGATTTTCCCCCACCGGACATGCTTGTTTTGAGCGGCCTGGTGCAATGACAATTTAAATAACATCACTAACTGTGGGTAGCAACCGGCAATTTCGAATGGTATGATAAATTTTATTCAGCAATATTATTATGTGATGGTGTTTTTTGATATAACCGGTCGTACGACCATCAATTTTCGAACATATTTGATGAGGAATGTTACTCATTTGGGATAAGGTTCATGAAATAGAAGGACCAAACGGTAATGTTATCGCTGGGCTTATTATTTCTTAACCATACAGTACAAACAAAATACAAGTTTCGCGTTTGCCAAGCATTACGCTTTCATATTACGTTGGCTAAAGATAAAACAATTAAAAGAAACCGGTGACAGACACGGTGCATGGTCCCATCCAAGAAAAAACACGACCCTCACACGCGTTGCACCGATGGTAGTAGCCTATCGAATGCAGCTTAGTGATCACCTTGGTCCATTGAAGGCAGGACAATAATCAAATGGGATTACCTGTGGATAAACGCCTTGTCAACATAGTATAATATGGGTTTCTATTTTATTCTCTGTAAACCCTCCCAAGTATAATGCAATACACGAAGTTAACAAACCTTTACGATGTTTTCGATGACTATGTTAATGTAGTGATTTTTCTTTGATGGGGAGAACACGACCACGTTCTTCAGTACCAACACGGAACCAACTTTAATGGTTTTTCCATAATCAAGGTGGTTCAATACCTTACGGTGAATGCTGGCTCCCATTCTACCGCTCGGGTCCTGAAAGACAACAAGTAGTGGTCATTAGAGTTTTAGGTGGCCTGGACAACCAGGTTTGGTTAATATGCATATTCCACATGCGTACGCACCTTAACCGTTAAAATGAGGTCACCATCTCCCCCTTCCCTTTGTTCCTCAACCAAAACAAGTAGGCTGCCGTATCTTGCACCATGCGTACCCCGTTTCATTTGTTCTAAAATAGAACCCAGAGCTACCCTACCTTCAGAAAAAAACTGTTGGCCCACTAACCAAGGCTCAGTCTGAAATTGTATATCGTTAACACCTTCGGTTTGCGCTTTCACGAGTTGCTCCATGACCTGGGTCCCTACCTCTGGCTCCCCCACGATGCTTCTCCTAAACCTGTGGTCTAGGAGAGTTCTTCTCTGGCCCGCCGGACCCGCTATTTGGCGTCTGCTTGTTGACCCTGCGTCAGTTCTTATGTCGTGAGGTCTGGCCTTTACATGTGCAACCGGTGTCACATCTACAAGCACACTCTTGTTGCGGTTGAGCACCGAGTTTGCATGATTCAGACCTCGTCCAGCCATGAAATTCACTGGTGTATCATCCGCCCCAATATCAACATCATACTCTTGCTCTGGCTCAGGTGGGAAGCATGCATCCAGCGCTGCTACCAAAGCATCATCATCCAAACCCTCCCATATATCGTCCCCGTCCATGATATAAAATCAGAATCTCAAAGAAAATATATGTATTAAAAAAATGTGTTCACCGAGATGGAAATAATAATATGGGTGCCCAGTAGTGGACCAAAAAAAATAATATGACCGACCGAAGAGATCTCAAGACCAAAGATTAAAAAAACCCAACATACTATAATATAAAAAATAATTAAAACATATAACTCTAACGCATCGCTCAAAGTGTGTGTTGATGTTTCATCGATAAGAATATTTATAGAGGGTAGCTCAGTCGGGGTTAGTACGGCACGATAAATTATCTTCGGCAACTCTAGGTTGAATGATGTGATTTTAATATGACAATACGCAAAGGGTTTATTAAAATAGTACGGCATTTGTCGCTTCCGCCCAAAGGAAAAAGAAAGACGTGTACGCTACCAGCAAAAAAGGATAGACCTCTAAGTTGGACCGAGTCCTGGATGGTTGGGCAGTGAGTGTGACAATCAAATAAAAGATCAAGGAATCATTAAGGGCATGGCAACGACACTGACAGATAGTAGATGCACAGTCTTGATGGTACCTTACGCGGAAAATGTTGGGCACACGGCATGAATATGTCTGCCACTCTGGGGTTGATTGATGAGCTCGTTGAATTGCTAAGTTTGTATCTCCCCCTCGGGAGCCTACGATGTAACCTTTCCATTAAAAACCAAAATAACCTAGAGGGCTATTACGATCCTTAGGGGTTCCTATGAAAGAGCCCTAAAAGTCTCCAAAGGCCACTATAAAAAAAATTAACCCTTTGGCTAGTGGATAAAATTATATGCTGCAAGCAATGCAGGATTCGACCAGTAAGTAGGTACAAGTACTGGACCTGGTCTGGATAAGATTCAAAGTGTTTTCATGTCAACATAACTTTTGAAGATTCTCATTCTACTTGACCCATGTAAAACTGTGAAAACCCTACAACAAACTCTACATGACTCCTATGGAAAGTATTTGCCCTTAGTTTTTCGGGAATAGGTCCCTTAAAGGCACCAAAACGTCAATGTTTAACCACACCGAATGCAAGTTAGAAAGTGAGGAACAAGGTAGTATAATTTTTATTTGTGAAAAGTGGGATGTGCAGTGTATTATTTGGCAGCCTGCAGTATTTGGAAACCCCTTTAAACTATAAATAGTATAGACCAATCCATATTGTTTAACCCATTTAAACTCTCTTGACAGACAAACACCCAAGGTACGTACCCATTTCCACCCAAAATTATTCGCAATAAAATCGCAATTCCACATCCCCAACCGCTATGTTATCATCGATAAATTCAATGAACCACCGCCTATGGTGGTACCTTCCGTTTGATACAAAGTTGAAATCCCTCTCTTAGGTGATCAGTCTGGAACCGTATATTCGCGATAATTTTGTATGTTTAATTTCAAATAATATGACACGTATTCAATCCACCTAACCGTGTTTTTTATTTTTTGTTCTTAACTGCAGGTACTTAGATTGGCTATATGATTTCCTAAAGTTAAACGGAGAACCCGTCTGAGTTGGTCATCACCCACACTCAATGGCAACTCCGGAGGTTGAATGCACTTGCTCCAGCCTTTGTTGCGCTGCATCTATTGGTCATACTAAATGTTACTGTTAGATGTATTAAAGGCGAACGGCCTGAGACTTGTGGACAAGTGTATATGATACCATTTCCCCGAAAATTAGTCGCATTTCTCGATTATTTCGGCATGTTTGCCAATCCTTGATTTCTTGTTTAACGATAAGGTGAAGAGGTGAACATGGTGGGAGTGATCTCCCAAGTGTTGTGCATTTCAGGATAATGAAAAGGTGAAGAACTGTAAGTGGTGGAAGGTCTTTCGCACATAATATATCTAACACCGTGAAATCAAGCAACAACAGTTTGTCCTATCCAACTAACGGGCGTGTGAGATTTAGTAAATTATATGATTGTCGTCAAACAGTAAATTAGTATAATTGCTCTTGTAAGAACTTTGTAACAACTACCCTCTCTCTGATGTAGTAATACATCCATTTGTTAAACACTCTTAATTATCCTTTTTAATTTCACACTGTAATTCTTTCCCAAAAACTATTGCCAACAGTGTTTCCCCAGTGCCCCTACCAACCGCCTGTTGGCTATGGAGGCACCACTGAAGCGAGGGAAGCTATCTCGCTCAGCGAGATAGTTTATATTGCTCACGTGGAGCGATATACTTTATATCGCTTGACCGGTCAAAACCAGTCAAAGCGAGATAGCTTTCCTCGCTTTAGTTTTTCTATATAAGCCCAACCTTGTGAGCACCCCAACCAACCATTCCTTTCTCATCCAATACCATTCACTTTCATCCCTCCCTTTCTCATCCAGCACCAGTAAGATCCACTCTCATCCATCCCTTTCTCAGGTATCTCTCAACACGTTATGTATCTCAAACTTTGTTTATAATGAAATCAATGTTTCTTATCTCCCTGTTTTTCATATTTAGAATGATAAATAACATGTTATGTTTGTTTCATTTTTAAGATTTATCATTCGGGATCATACACAATGTTTATTCCTTGTCTAACTTAGACTGTTTGTTCCATAAATTAGGTTACAATGATGAAAATCTATATTGCATTAAATCGGAATTCTGAATGCATTGTGAATAAATTTAGATTACAAATTATAAATTGAAATCAGCATGTGGCCCGTATCCATTAAGGTTCTCGCGCAACATATCATAGCAATCCTCGTGGAGAAACTCACATCCATGCTCTTCTAGATACCTGGTTTTCGCATGACCTTTCTGCAGGCAACGAGTTCAAAATTTTATTAAGGATGCATTTAAATCAAATGAAAATTGTGTATCATACAACCAAAAAAATATTACTTACTCGTTCACTGTCCGTCCATTCCCCACCATCAATGATAAGGTCAATCATAATCGTCACAAATTTCTTCACAGATTGATTAATAATTCGAAATCTAAACGCTAGGTCTAAAGAGGATCTTTCATTGGGGTTTCCATTGGTGCATCGGTGAAAGATTTCAAGAACCATTTTCCAGTATAAGCCTCTACTCCTTGGTGGAGTACAGGCGTTACGATAGAACTCTATGGCAATATAAGCTTGTGTTACAGCAGCATCTTCTTCGTCTGTAAAACTCCCCCTGGACATGTTGGATATTGGAAAGATAATCAACCAAAACTTTCGTGCACCTATAAATATCACATACATTATTGGAATTCTTCACTGTTGTTTTGGCTGACGCTATCCACATATCAAAGCGATACTGGTGCATGATTTAAAAGGTCAGGCACTACTGAAAGTTGTGTTACAATATTTATATTACAGTGGAAGGATAAATATAAAGGGCACATATATTTGAACACTGTAGGTGGTTGGTAGGCGTGGTCAAGTTAGGGAAACCTCACTCTGCCTCACGCCAGTAGGTTATAATTTCAAAATCCCAACCTTTCTCACCGATTAGACAACCCAATTGTAATATTCACGCAACACAATGATACGGCATAGACTGGTGCATGATTTAAAATGGCCGGCACCATTGAAATTTGTCTTACAATAATTAAATCTCACTTGATGGATAGCGCTAAAGGACACAATTATTAGAACATTGTAGGTGGTTGGGAGACGTGGTAAAGTTAGGGCTACATATCTCTGCCTCGCGTAGGTTATAATTTCAAGATCATATACAACAACAAGATAAACCTCAGGGGACAAAATTCTCGGTATAGCTTTCCCTAATAAATAGGGTGGTCATGTGGTTCATGAAAATAGGTATTGCATAGGTAATGGCACAGTCCTTGTTCAGACCTGTAGTGGTTTACAGTTGGCATGACAATACTACACAGCTTTGTAGACCACCAACCTTTCTCACCGATTAGACAACCCAATTGTAAGGATTAACGCAACTCAATGATACGGCAGAGAGTGGTGTATGATTTAAAAGGTCTGGCACATTTAAAATTTGCATTACAATAATTATATCACACTGGAAGGATAACGTTAAAGGACACAAATATTCGAACACTGTGGATTCCTAATTTGAAAATCCCTTACAACGAGAAGATAAGGCACAGGGGACATAATATTCAGTAAACATTTCCCCAACAAAATTTGGTGTTACCTCTTTTAAACGCAGGTAATAAGATAGTTTCTAAAAGTGATTGGCCTATGCATAAACATACAATTCGACAGGCAGGGGAGACCTCAAATTATGCTTGAACATACAATAGATAATGCTTGAACAATACATGCAGTGTGGCGTGACAATATGCCACAACAAATTTATCAGGCATAAATGGTTAATGCATAATTTTTGGGTTCATATAAAAAGCATGTTGTTCCTGGTTAAATGCGGATGACAGATTATGCTTCAAAATTCATGTTATTCCATTATGGGTTAGGTCTATGTGGTATCCAACAAACATGCTTTCCTCAGTTTAGTAACACAGGTCCTTAACTCAAAAAACATAACAAGATAAAACTCAAACTAACCAAACCAAAGCAAATAACTTGTAACTGTGGTACATCCCTAACTCAATCATCCTGTTAGTCACTAGGCGAGTCATCGTCTGCCCTCAGTAAATCATCATCCGTGCCGACTTCCTCGCTAGAATAGTCGTCCGAGTCCACCAAGAATGCTTGGTTGGACCTCAGACACTCAATATATTCATCGGTGTATGCCCTGCGATGGTCAACCGGTTGCAGGTAAGGTGGAAACGCCCGACGGGATGTTCGAGAGAACGAATACCTTAGCGTATGTTGCATTTTTTTGGGAATGTTACAAGTCAAACAATGAGTACAGAATGGAAACATTTCTTGAATCACCGGGCAATCCTGGATTAACCCGTACGGCCTGGTAACAAGTGCTGGTATATAGAAGGTGGTTCCATTTAGGGTTGGCAACCAAACCCGGCTGCTGCTCCCATTGTTGCCCCAGAAAGTTGGTTGAATTTGCCAGTGGGGAACATTCCAGATAATGTTGTCTGGGGTAACCACCGTCAACAAGTGTTCTTTTAACTGGTCATCCGTTATTGGACAATAGCGGGCGTTGAAACCATCTATTATGTTCCGCCGGTTAGGAAAACGTAACGGGACCAAATTCAGATGCTCGAACGCCCAAATCTGTAGATTGGTTGAGGGGGGGGGGGGCCCCAACATTTTAAAAAAATGGAAAAATTAGAGAGGTGATATTGGAACATTGCAAACATAAATCCATAACTTACTGCAAAAAACACCGGGAAAGCTAGTTGAACCTCTCTATCCCATATATTATCAAGACGGTGGAGAATATGACCAAAGACCAATGGAACAATCGACGCTCCATTGAGACACTGCTCCAGTACCGGCACCACTTGCATTGAGAAGAGGCCATTCTCTCCGGGTAAGAGGTGGCAACCAGTGAAAGCAAGCAAAAATCCCATATTCCTGACGTGACTCTCAACACGCCCACACAGATTGCGGCATATACGTCGTACGCTCAAATTACCATTAACGATGAGGTGCCGGGCGTCCTGTTTAGTGATGCCAACAAATGCTGCATCATAACTGAGTCGCACTTCTTTGCATGCTGGTACTGCGGTTAATACTGTTCTATCGGCAGATCCAAACAGAGCTAACAATTCTTCGATGGTAGGGCACAACTGTATATTGTTCATACAGATCACCCGTCCGGTAGATCTCCACATGCAACTGATCATAGCGCAAGCATTTTCAGAGACGGTACAATCACACAAACCCACTACATTTCGGAGGCCACACTCGGCAAGCATTCCCCAATTACAATCCTCAACGACAATGGCAACTTTCCACTCCTTAACTAATTCTCTCATTGACATACTACCGGGCAAACGAAAATATTATTAGACGGAATGCCAATAACCTAACGACATTCTAGTTACACAATGAAACTATCAGAGAAAGTAGACAAAATATATTCAGGATACCGTTTGATTTAGTTCCTTACACTTAGCCTTTTTTCGTAGGGGGGAGTATATTATAACTAGGTTCATGCCCAAGTGGTATGAACCCTACTTTGCCAGTT
>JAJJMA010030893.1:1903-13982 GCA_023529015.1 Papaver nudicaule
CCGGTTGAGAGGATGGTTGTTTTACCCTTGGTCCGAAAGGGGGTATCTACACCAACATACACCAATATTGACTGTTCATGATATATATATATATATATATATATTTTCTGTTTCAAAAAAATAGGCACGTTTGACTTTTTTCCAAAAATTAAGGAACTCAATAAAATCAATATTATAATCATTTTTATTATTATTTTTTCTTTACGATCAGCGACGGAACCAGGATTTTATGTTTGGGGGGGCTATTTTTTTTCTTTTACAAAGTGGTTGCATGAATGTAAAATTTGGCGGCCGAAGGTCGCCCGAAAATTTTAGACGTTTTTTTGCCATTAGATAAGAAATCGATATTAAACTAACAAAATATAATGGTACATAAAGTTAAACACAGATAACCTAGGTTCTAATCTAGAATACAATTTCTATATATTCAATAATGATTATGAACCTGCAACACAGGTTACAGAGCTAACTTTAATCCCAATTTTACAGACCGATAGACCTAGAAAATGAACCAAACCAAAGAATAAAGGAGAAAAAAAATGTTATATGGGGTGAAGAAAGGAGGAAAAAAATGCTATATGACTGAATTATTAAGTTAGGAAGAAAGAAGAGGGTGTAGGAGACTAACTGTATGCTTAGAATTTTTGTTCAGGGTAGGGGGGCTGAACTATCGTATATGGGGTGGGCTACAAGAAAATAATTGGACTTTTATAAGGGCCAAATTTTAAGTTGGCAGATTTTGGGGTGGGCTTCAGCACACCTGAGCCACCCCCTGCCTCCGTCACTGTTTACGATTGGTTTAGTGTTGACAAATTTTATGGAGTAATAAGGAAAAAACAATAAAAATGACTATAATATTGATTTTATTGAGTTTTTTAATCTTTGGAAAAAGTCAAACATGCCTATTTTTTTGAAACGGAGAGAGTATAAGATAAGATGGAAGGTATATGAATATGACGATTCTCTTGTACAGCTTGTTGCAGCCATCGTTGGAATTATTATTGGAATGTAGTCGGCTCTGGGCTGTACTGTTCGACAAAATTGCAGTTGTACTTGGATTTTTAATCTAGTTGATGCCGTGTGCCTAGAAATGTATCATTTCACTTGTATTGAAATTTATGCCGCCCCTAATCACTGTTTCACACTTCTTCGCCGAGGAAATCCGTTATGGGTTAAGGGTTTTCTTCCGGAAATGTATAGAATCATCCGGAGATGGACTATGCAAAGAGGTTCCACCGATCCAGGAAGTTAACATAGGGATTGGCAACATCGCAGTTTTGGTATTACCCAATGGGAAGGTAATGGTTTAATGATCTAATCTCCCATTAGTAAACTACTGCTCTTTGTGACTTAAGAATCGTGTATGAATACAGCATAAAATTCGAAGCTACTTGGGAGCCCCCAAATGTGTATAGTGTACACGAATAGGCGTCAACACTAGAACCGTTGATCTTTCCCACTGATTTTTGCCATAGGAAGGAAACATTATTTTTAGATTTTTGTTATAGGGAAAGCTGAATTGTTTAGGGGGGAAGTTAAAATTGTTTGACTACGGTAAATTTGTTTTGACTTTCGATCGATTAAGGGAGGATTAAAAAGTTTTCTTTCCCCTTAACATAATAAGGTTACCATTCTATCCTCAACTTAACCTAATACTATATCCACGATTAGCCTGAACCATTTCCGTATTTGATAAAACCCTATATTCTTCCCTTCGCAAAGTTTTCTAAACAATCAACATGAATGATGAAGATCCCGATTGGAGTGGTTATACATCAATCACAGAAAAAGAAAAACCACTTTTGTTGTCAAATAGTACAGACTATACAAGCAAAAACAGTGGTAGTTGTTCGTTGTCAAGAAGAATTTGTAGAACATGAACAGGAAGAAGAACAAGAACTCGAACATGATGAAGAAGAACATGTACATGAACAGGTATTAACCTAATCCAAGAATTATTTTTTACATCTATAAAATTCTGCAGTATATATATACACGAGAAGCATGTTTCAAACTCATATGATTTTCATTGGATTTTATGTAGGTTGATGGTTAAATCAGTGAAGATTGTCTTAAGCCTATCCGTTCAAGTTTGGACTTAACTGATTACTTTACAACCGAAGAGGCATGTTGTAACAGTCTGTCAAATCTTAAAGAACTAATAGATTTGTAGGCATGTATGCTACAACTTATGGAACAAGGTATATGTGTATTAGTCATTTGAAATGCTACTACTATAAGGTGATTCTCTTTTTGTGTGTGCGTGGTTGATGTAGGTATTTGATTCCAAATAATCAGTCCGCAATTGGTGTATGGAACAAGGTAAAGCAATGAACTGTGTGATTGTTTGTAAGTTATCAAGGGTTAAAAATTCGGATGAAAACGGAAAATGTTTGTATCTCGAGATGCAATGCGAGATAAGTGGTCTCCATGTTAGCCGCAAGAGTAAACACCATGTACCCAAAAACACTAGGAAGAGGAAACAACAATGTGGTTCTAATAAATGTGGGTGCCCATTTATGTTAAGTGCTTTATGTAAGGATGACGGGAAATGGCACCTTCGAGTCAAGTGTGGTGTTCATTTACTGCCTGATAAACTTACATGACATGCATTGTAGCACGGTTGACGGAAGAAGAAATGAAGAAAGTTGAAAACATGACAAAATACGGTATTAGGCCTCAAATGATTCTTCGTGAGTTAAAAGAAGCTAACGCCGATAGCCATTGTACAATGAGAACCATTTACAATGCTAGAGCTCTAATAAAATCCAACTGGAATGAAGGAAGATCAGTGATGCAACAATTTATGAAGTTGTGCGATGAGCATAAATACACGGTGGAGTACAAATTTGATCCTACAACGAATGAAGTTAGAGATTTATTTAATGTTCATCAAAAGTATGTATTGCTAGCTCAGTGTTTCCATAAGTTTATTTTAGTCGATAACACTTACAAAACCAATAGGTATAACTTTTCATGATTTCATGTGGTCTCTCATACCTCAACTGGAAAGACATTCACTGTCGCACTTGCGTTCATGAGCAGAGGAAAAAAAAAGAACTATATATGGGCTTTAGAATGTGTTAAGCGTGTATACCCGGAAAGCGAGATTCCATCTGTAATTGTAACTGATGCGGATAATGGTTTAATTAATATTGTCGAGTATGTATTTCCAGCGGCATCTCATCTCATTTGCACATGGCATATCGGGAAGAATGTATTTGCCAGTTGCGCAAAATTCTTCAGAGTTAAAGATAACAAGGATGATGATGACATGAATGATGATAACAAGGCTGAGGAGAACAGGGGAACCGTAAACTCAATTGAAGAGAAAAAGAATGAGGATAAAAGTGGAAAAGTAAACAAGACCGAGGAAGAGAAAAGAAGAGAAATTTTTGATAAGTTTATGGATGAGTCGAAAACCCTTGCATGGTCATCAATTAAAGAGGAGTACCATGAATGATATAAGGCATTCTTTGCCACCTGGTCTCCGAAATACAGTAATGCAGTGCAATATGTGAGGAAAACTTGGCTGAGTAAGTTTAAAGAGAAATTCATTTGTGCTTGGACCAACAATATCAAACATTACGACAATGTTGCGACCAGCAGGGTTGAAAGCGCTCATGGGACACTTAAGTTGTATCTTGGAACGTCACAAGGATCATTTGTTACCTGTTGGCATAGTGCACATCAGAGGTATGAGAACAACTTTGTAGAGATTGAAGCTGATTTCGAAGTAAGTGCCACAAGAACTCAGCATGAATTCAAGAAACAAACGATGTTGGCGTTGCTAATTCTAAACAACGTATCACATATGGGATTGAGGCTTTTGTACGAAGAGCTAGGTCGTGTTGACAAGCATGGATCAGATATCAAAAGATGTGGGTGTGTTCTATATACAGTCAATGGATTACCTTGTGCACACATGTTGTACGAATACAAGAATTCTCATGGTGTTATACCCCTCAACTCCATCGATCCATTCTGAATGCAATTGTCTACTCCTCCTCATGCGAGATGTCGAACAACCAAAGAATTTGATGAACTACCTGAACTCAAAGGAATGAGTGAGAAGTGGGATAAGGCAACCGACAGTCAAAGAATTGTAATACAATCATCTCTAAGGGTAATTTGGAACCCAAAAACGACTTACCTTCAAGAGCCTAAAGTTTCAGAAGTAAAGAACGGTAGAACTACGAAGTTGCAACAATTGAAGAACAGTTCTAATAAAAGGGATTTATCATAATTTGAGCATGTCCAAATCGATATGGCATCACAAACCAAGGTGGCACCACAAACCAAGATAGCACCAACACCACAAACCAAGATAGCATCTGCCCATCAGATGATCTTTACTTGAAGCAACTTCCTGTAGAAATACAACCATTCATAAATCATACAGAAGATGTGGAAGCAGATCGACATTGTGGCTATTGGTTAAACAATTGAAGTTGTAGCTACGAATTGGTGTATTATACCACACGACATACTATATGCCGTGAAATTTGAAAAAATCAGTTAAAAAACAATTTTTCAAAAAAATAAGGGTGAAAGTGGGGTTTTCCTAACAGCAACATACACCACTTCCATTAAGCATTTTCGCATAAAATTTACACCTTGTCAGATTCTATATAACATCAACAGGGAAAAGCCAGGGCCGTACGGTGGAGTAATTGTTTGTTTTTTTTTTTCTTATATAAAATAAAAATATATATATATATATATATATATATATTTATTTATTTTTTAAATATTTTTTTTTGGTATTCAAAAATGAGATATAGCATATGATTAATTTTGATGGGTCAAAAAATGATGATTCCGGGGATTTTTATGCTATTTTAAAGATAATTAAGGAGATGTTTTGTCTTCGGCTACTGGTGTGGAAGTCCTCCTATTTAAGTTAGAACATGTCTTATGGGTAGTGGGATTTTCCCCACTAACTTGTTCAAAATGAAGGAACGAAGAAGTGAAAGTGGGGTTTTCCTACTATAGTGAAAGTGGGGTTAGAGACTACATGGCATACTATATGCCGTGAAATTCGAAAAAATTAGTTAAAAAACAGATTTCTAATAAATAAGGGTGGGTGTGACCCTTGAAATTTGTAAAAATTAGTCTAGAACAAATTTAATGATGGACGGCACATAGTATGTCGTCCAATATTTTTTGAAAAATAAAATAAAAAATAAAAGTATAAATTAAAGTTTTGAAAGACATATTGTATGCCTTTTTTTTCCAATAAATGGGGTGAAAGTGGGGTTTTCCTAACAGCAACATACACCACTTCCATTAAGCATTTTCTCATAAAATTTACACCTTCTCATATTCTATATAACATCAAATGGGGAAAAAGCAAGGTTTGTACGGTGGTGTCACAGTTGCAGGTTTTTTTTTCTCCTATAAAAATGAGATATAGTATTTTTGGTATTCAAAAATGAGATATAGTATATGATTAATTTTGATGGGTCAAAAATGATGATTCCGGGGAGTTTTATGCTATTTTAAAAATAATTAAGGAGATGGTTTGTTTGCGGCTACTGGTGTGGAAGTCCTCCTATTTATGTCTAAACATGTTTTATGGGTAGTGGGGTTTTCCCCACTAACTTGTTCAAAATAAAGGAGTGAAGAAGTGAAAGTGGAGTTTTCTTATTATAGTGAAAGTGGGGTTAGAGACTACATGGCATACTATATGTCGTGAAATTGGAAAAAAATTAGTTAAAAAATAGATTTCCAATAAATAAGGGTGGGTGTAACCCGTGAAATTTGTAAAAATTAGTCTAAAAAACAAATTTTACGATGGACGGCACATGGTATGTCGTCAAATATATTTTTTTGAAAAATAAAATAAAAAGTAAAAGTATAAATTAAAGTTTTGAAAGACATATTGTATGCCGTTTTTTTTTTTTTGCTCATTTTCTTCACAAGGCACACTGAGTGCCATGTAATCTCAAGACTGTCAACTACCAACCACTCCTTCATACGAAAGAGTGTATGAAAGAGTTTGGGACCAAAGTGGGTTGGTAGTCTCCCATAGTTGCCCCAAAATCCTTCAAAATGGTAGTGACTCGTGAGATTACCCATAAGTACTCTTGTTATAGATTCGATGGTTGTATTTTATGTGCTTACTAGTCAGAATTGTTAGAGCATGGCTCGGTCAACCTCACTAAGTGTTGGTATGTCAAGCTTAGTTGTCAAATTTAGTGATCAACACTCGACCGCTTGAAACACACATTAGGTAAAGACTTCATTAAGTTAACTTTAGGTTGTGGAAGATTTTGGTAGGATTTTGAATCACTATTTGAAGAGTTGAAGAAGACTGAAGATCAAACGAGGACATCCGGCTTTACATTCAAGAGGTTAGTGAATCTAAATAACGCGATTCTATTGTCTTTTACACTTGTGCTACAAAGGACAAAAACATAACTTAATGCTTGAGCTTTACGTTATGACTTGATCACTTGTGGTCAGTGTGTCTTAAGATATAACTCCGCTTTATCGCTTGCGATATTGTTGTTGTAGTTATGACGTTCCATATTGCTTAGAGCTTTATTTTCTTCTCCGTCTCTAAGTAATATAAGGTTTTTCCAAAAACCTGCGAGTTTGATAATAGCAGTTGTGATGTTGTCTCGGTAGTATTACGAGATTTAATCCATCACAGTATTGTGTCTCGACTTACCTTATCTGACTTTGTTGGATTGATTGGCACGTACTTGTATGTGCTAAATGTAATCGAGATCGTGACTCACACTTATGTTGTGTAGACTCGATATACTGATTTTTTGAGTCCGAATACTATATCATGGTTTGGCTTTGATTACTGAAGTTCTGAATCATTTATTTGATTCTCTACATATGAACATCTAGAATGCCATATCACACTTATAGATTTCGAAACCGTATTTCTATTATCTCATCGTATGGACTTTCAGAGTTCGAAACCTTAATGTAGGTTTTGGTAAAACTGACTTGATTTCCATAATCTGGTTTTTGTATCCATAAGCTATTAGGTCCGAAACTTAAATCTAAGTTGTGACCAATGAGAAAAACTTGAGTTCGAAATAATGTTTGCTGGCTAACAGTGACTTGAGAATCGAGACCAATGTGTCTTGACCATGTGAGTTATAAAAAGTTTAATAGACCCTGGGGTTTCCTAAAGGTTTATGTGAACCGGGAAATATAGCATGGAACGTCTCTTGACCACATGGACTCTCAACTTCGACACCAAACATTTGTGAAGAGATTAATATGTGTTTCTTGTTTCGAAACCTTAACCAAGGTTTGTTATAACAAAATCTAAAGTTCGAAATCATACTTTGATTTCGTTATATGGAATCTTGATTTGGGAAACTCAATTCGGTTTCAGTCATATATGAACTTTCGGATGCGAAACCTTAATTTGGTTTCTGCCAAACGGAATGTAGATATCGAAACCTAATATTGGTTATCTCAGAATGCGTATTTCGAAGTTCAAACTCTACCATTTTGATTGTGCTTCAACGAATTAATGAGTTTCATATTCTCAGTTTGAAGTTTGAATTTGTTCATCTTCAATGTACAACTAAGTTGATATTCTAGTTAGTTGACAAATGATTTCTGATCAATATTGTACGTGATTAGATCTTCGTATGGATATACTACTCGATCAAATATTCAATTGATTTCTCTTTTGATGTTTTGATTTGAATTCTTGGATGTCATTAACGTGATCATCTATATTGGAATCGAAAATTCAGGAGATTCAACATTTTGATATTACTGGAAGAATCATACACCGTACTTTTATTGGTATATCTTTTCGTATGATTCGGAATGTCCATTGAACCTACGTGTTCACTTAAGCTTAACACACAAGGCTTTTCCACGTTTGCGATGATACGTTTATGCGGAACGTTGAGTCACGTTGGACCAGATCCCACTTCCACCTAGGATCGTTCTGGCCCGTCCAGCAAAGCCTAGGAAGTGATGTCGACATTATCAAAGCTGATGACGACATTTGGAAGTTAATAATACCTTAAGGATATTTTCGAAAAAATAGGACACGTTTTCGAATTGAGCTTTATCCCAGGGAGCATATTTGGTAAGCACTATATTTCGAATTAATAAAATATCCAAATATACCTTTTGAGTATTATTTGGTTTAAATTCTTTTGGCCAAACATTTATTGAAATATATTTTTCATTAATGTAAAACGCTAAAGTAATAGATATCATTAAATGCTATGAGTTTGTGTGAGGTATTTCGGAACTATATGTGGAAATGTGCTTTAATGAATTTCCGGAATTAACTTAGCCTCATTTCAAAGCTAAATCCTTAGTCAATATAAATAGGAGTTGTTTCTCTCCTGAAAGCTTTGTCCCTCTATCAAGCTCTTCTTCGGAATTGTAAGCTTCTGTTTATTCACTTTTCCTTTCAGTTACGTTTCGAATTAAGATACGCTCTAGAAACAAGAACTCATGGAACTTCTTGATCAGGACAGATTTCGAGTTAACACACTCTGACATTGAGATTTTGGAGGAGTCGGCAGAGTGTGTTAACTCGAAATCTGTCATGGTCAAGAAGTTTCATGAGTTTTTTTTTCTCGAGCATATGTAGTCGCATAATTTCATTGCGATGAGTCTCGAGTATTTTTACAGGCTCAAATTCTGAAGTAAGCGTTGTATCCTCTAGTATAATAAATTGGCGGTAGAGTGGAACCAATTGTTAATGTACGCCATAATTCACGAACCTCGTGAAACACAGATAGTTACGCCTTTTAATGTGTTTACCGGCTCTAATACAAATTGAAAAAGCAAGGGTAACGAAATGTAACCAACTTTTTCGTTTGGGCTCGTGAGTCTTATGGTAAGATATGGACGATATCAAAAATCAATATCCAAATCTGATAACCGGAGTAGGATCACAAGTGATCAGTCCAACTCAAGACAAATCTTGGTAAATCCCCTGGATGGATTATGGACCAACTCGACGGTTATGAATAACGTACTTCTTGTCTTTGCTTTAATTATATAATCAGAGATATAATGCGGAAAGAAAGCACACAAGACACCAGAGATTTTTTTAACGACGAAACTACGACTTGTAGAAAAACCTCGGGACCTCGTCCAGATTGAACACCGCACAGTACTAACTGTCTACAAACACTAGCTTACTATAAGACTTCGGTATGGGATGTAGCAGAGACCAACTCGGACCCTCCAAGTGAATTGGCTACTGTTGCACTCCTTACGTCTCTAGATCCCCCACAGATCGTCACGCACTTGATTCCCCTATCTGACGTCCTTTACAGGCCTAGGAGTTGCTTTAACCGATGTTAAAGGCTTATGTCAACAATTTCGGCTTTGCAACCTTAATTATCAACTGTATGTTTCGAACTGTCCTCTTCAGTTTAACATACGTAATATGACTTCCTTCGGATTGCTCCAGGTCATACGAAAATCTACTTACAAGCTGGGGCTGACAAGTAAACCAAGTAAACTATGCCCAACTTGTCTCTACCTTAGTTGCGAAGAAGAATCATTTAAGAAACTTACATAACTGGAGCTAACTAGGTCATACAACACCGTGTGCAGCCGTATGTTGCTTCCTTCAACCTTGTATGTAACGTATCAGTTCTTCAATAGCCGTATTGCAGAAGAGAAAGACTATGGAATAAACAAGAAGGTGATCAGGTTACCAAGGTTACAGGTTAATCTGATAATAACCACAGAGGTACGTTATCGCCTAATTGTGCTTCCCAACTCTCAAGAGAAGTCTTTATAGTCGTTAGGTAATTCCCACAGATGAAGAACTTTTTATCAATGAATACTAATAAAGTAGTGCATGCTGAAAAACTCTAAAAAACATGAAAAGGCAAACTATTTTTAGAATAATTTATATTCCTTACCCAAAAATAGAACAAGTTCTCACAAGGAAGCAACTATTCTAATCTAAAAAGAGACGAAAACAAACAAAGAATTAACTATGTTCACTGCCAGTGTTATTTTCTAACTCTTCATAACTGCTCCAAGTTGCCATGGTAAGATCCATCCTATATTTGAGATCAGGATGTTTCGAAGAAATTAGATTAAGTTGTTTATGTACACAAATAACGTTATCTTCAAGACGTTTCTGCCTTTTGATAACAGTGTGAAGTAGACTTATGACTTCATTGTCGTTATGAGTTTCTTCAGCAGAATGACATGATTCTTCACTATACTGGTTTTCACTATTCTTGCGTTTGTTAACATTAGTTAACATTTTGCTAATAGAGCTATCAATGAGTGACTGAGGCTCACCAAGCAACTTGCCTGAGGGTTTGACATTGTAACGATCACAAATTCTTCCAATAAGAGATGGAAACCCAGGTTTTTGCCATTACGAGTCATTTCCCCCATGTAATACAAAATCATCTTACACAGGTTTATCTCTCGTTTGATCCTTAAATAGAAAACCAATTCTGCAAAGTCGTGACTCCACACAGAGTTGACCATCATGGATGGACATAGTTTAGCCATACCAAGCTTTCCAAATGCTTTCAACTCTGAAGATAGATCTTCCGTTGGAAACTTGCCCTTGGAATCTCACGACCTATCAGTTTCATGGAAATATATCTCTTGAGTGGTCTAGCATTCACAGATCCAGGTAGTGAGATACCTTGACATGACAGATTTGTGAGAGATGCTATGAGATCACAGTTCACATCTATTACTGTTTTCCCGACCATTGTTTTAAAGCTGAAGTCTTCATCATTGAATCCATGAATGTTGGCATAGAATTCTCTGAGTGTTCCTTCATAAGCTCTTCCATGACCATCAAATATGTTGCCTAAATTAAAGGCTCTTACATATTTTACCACATCTTCAAACCTTGTACTAGCAACGAGTTTTATTTCTATGATGAGAGGCCTATCTTTGATAGTAAGATAGAGATGATAGCACTCTTTATCATAGAAAGTGATTCCAAGAGATTAATCACGATGATAGTTGTTGTTTTTCTTTGATGTAGAGCTCTCTTTCAGTGGAGTAGTAGGATTGACCATTGGCTTTCTTCTAATTCTTGTCATAATGAATTATTCCACAAAGATTTGATTCAAAACGTATTCACCCTTTTACAGACGTTCTTGAATTGAATCTTAAACAAATCAGAGAGACTTGTCGCGATTCAAGAGAAAATTCTGATACAAAAACCTAGGACAACGGTTCACAAACCGTACGGAGACAGGAAAAGATGTCTCTGCGGTGTGCGGTACCTCGTGTATATAAAGGGAATTGAAAACCCTAGTTGCGAGATCCTACTTGTATCATAATTTGGATTTTCTTTTAAAAACCCAAAGTTTTACCTTAATATAAATTCATTTTTAATGGGACTCCTGAGAGTTTTACAAAATTGAAACTATATTTGTTTCCATTAGCAAACTAAGGTATTTCCTTTTGAGATAATATTGACAGGTTATGTTCTCAAAGGCAACTATTTCTCCATTTTGATTTTGAGAGCTACAAAAATCAATTTTTTTTTAGATTGGTGGAGCAATGGCTCAACACTCAAATACATTTACCAATAAACCCAACAAGACTAAAACTTAAATCTACAAGAATTTAGCCTACTTCCCTACACATTTTCTCATCACAAGTAGGTACATGATGAGAAAATCCTGTCATGCATTTTAGGGAGAGTAGACATGAGTATATGGATACTCACAGATCTCAGGATGGTAACTTCGTGCCAAGTCTTTCAAGACTCCTTAGTACGATTTTGTACTTTCTCACGTTACTACCATGAGATGCATTCTTGTTTTGGGTTTCCTTTGGAACACAGTTTTTTGCCTTCCTTTTCTTGTGTTTTACCAAAAGGGTACTCATGGGGCTAGAAGCATGCCTCACACGTTTCGAATTTCTTGACACGTAAAGTTGGTATTCTTTATCAACGTGTCCAAGATTTTCGCATTCAAAACAGCGTATATTGGCATGCTTACTTCGTTGTTCTAGGATTTTTTCGATGTATTCCACAAAGCTGACATTGAGATTTTGAAGGATTCAGGAGAGTGTGTTAACTCGAAATCTTTCATGATCAAGAAGTTCCATGAGTTCTTGTTTCTCGAGC
>JAJJMA010030895.1:0-11145 GCA_023529015.1 Papaver nudicaule
CAGACTTCCTTCAAGGTTCCAGTTTCATTATTGTAACAAGATAATTGTTGGCAGTCCCATAACAAGATGTTCTTGTGACTTCCGAAGGCCAACGGCCTAAACGCCGGCCATATGACGTCTGGCTTTTGCAACAAAATGCTCGCCTCGCGTTCCCAAGTGACCTCAGGATGTTTCTTGATCCAAAAATCAATCTTGAACATTTCATTGTAAAAGTCATTATGTTTGCAGTAAACACAGAGAGTACTTCCAAACAGCATCATTCCAACTTCTGGGTGATCATCCAAATAAAACCTTTCAGGGACCTGATTGTATGGTGGTTCCGTAAGTAACTGAAATTCCTCAGTATGCAAATCGAAGGATATTAATCTGTTTACAGATCCATAAGTGTGGTCAGAATGATCGAACCAAAAAATACACCCATTTGCATATAAACCAGATTCCATGAATACATACGGTATTTGTGTGATGTCCCTCCATCCCCTCTTATCGCCTAGAGTGAATATTTCCACTGAGCCTTCATCATCAATTCTAATTACCTTATACTGACCGGTAACTTCACAATAGCCGAAACCTCCTATTACATCTCTGCCATAAATTCGTGGTGTTCTACGTGGCCGCAAGTCTCTTTCTGGAAGAACGAGGGACTCACCTGTTGCTGGATTCATAAGTAATATAGGATCTTGTGCGCAGTCGTGAAAATCATATAGACACACAAGACCGTTGCAAGATCCAACTATTGGGTTTAATGTAAACTTGGTACTTCCACTAACCGGGTGATTTTTGAAATTGTTCGCCATTGTTGAGTAGTCTTCTTCTCGTAGTCGTTGTTTGTAGAAGAGGTGTGTAACATCATCTCCTCCATAGTACTCTGATGAAGCCGAGATAAGTAGACCAGTTTTTCTTCCGCCAAGGATGGTCTTCCATTGTTTGCATACCAATTTGTTGTGAGACACACTCTCTGTTGTAGGAAGACGTACCAAAATCTTTGTAGTTAAATCCTCTGGTAATTTATCCATTGTTGTTAGTGTTGAATAATGGGATAAGGATATTTAGGATTATTGTGTAGAATACTGAACTTATATAGACATCCAATATACACGTCTGTTCATACAAATGCACAGGTGCAAATGCATGTACCCTTTCGGAAAAGAATAAACACGGCTGTTCAGATTGTCAACGGATTTTGTGAATCGTTATGAACATTTTCTACCAAAATGTTAACGGAATTTCAAGAGATGAGAGTCTCATGGAAGAGACGCCTCATTGGAAATGTAGTTAATTAGTGCGTACGTGCGTGCGTGCGTTATGTTAGTGTACGTGTTCAACAATATGTGCGTTATGTTGAAATAACAACCTACACGATACACACATGTGCACAGCACAAACATTACACACATGCGTAGCTAACACACTTCAAGAAGGCTAACCCTGGGCCTTGAGCCTGGTCTTAGGATTCCTCTAAAATTAGTCACTACTAGGCTTGAGAAAATTCTATCATGGGCTGTATCCTTAACTTAAGCCCATCATTTTAAGGTGTGAGATTAAACGAGCTTATGGAGTGGGGGGCCTAACAATGGGCTTGAGACTGGTTCAGCCCTTCATGTCCGCGTGAAGGACTTCTCCCTGTTGCATGGGCTATCTTGTAAAAGAGCCTATGGACTAGGGAAACTGACCCGGTCCACAAAAGTCCATTATTCTTGTCACGCATCCAAAGTAAGATATCTCACGTGGTTTTATATCTATCAAACGCCACGTTAAATCCTATCGACCTCGTGTGGCCATTCCATGGCGTGACAAAGTTGGCGTGGATGTTTACCAGCTCATAAACAGACACGTTAGAATGGGATCGTGTGACCTTTGATTTGGTCAACGGACACGAGCAATAACGACCAGAAGAAATGCGTGGCCTTTTTTATGGTAGGTGACATTCTTTGTCACGCGATAAGGGCGAGCGTGGTTTTTTGTTAAGAACGGTCACAGGAAAGGCAATTTTTCACGTGGCTGTTATAGCTAGCGTGACCTTTTACAAGATATGTCGCGTTGCAAAAGACCCAGATTATACTAGTGGTCGTAGGGAGTTCCCAGAGGAGCTGCAACCTATAGAGGATGACTATACCACAACAAGCATTCACCGAAGTGAAAAGAGTTTACGTTACCTTCCCTAAGGACCTTCACGTATGCTTGATGCTTGCGGTATTTGTCCGTAGACACCTCTAATTATAGCACTCAATAAGATAGGTTGCTTTGGAATAAAGCAATCAATTACTTGTCCCACAAGTTAAGAAAACCCTAAACTTGATAACCAAGTAATATAGATTAATCTCAATTGGAATTCTTTTTATCATTATCTGCCAAGTGTTTTGTTAGCTAAAAAACACTTCAAGATAGAAATCCAACAGACCAGAGATAATCTTATCTTATTGACTCATTGAGGATCGTTAGATGGACCACAAAAGATATTTATGTGATATACAAGTCCATCTAAGAGATAAAGGAGTTTAGAGTTTGACTCAAGTGAAATTCTGAAAGAATATCCACTAAATCCGACACTAGCAAAGTAACAACATTGGATTCGCGTACAGGTTCGCGAAATGTTCAGTCACTTTGGAACTCAGAAGAAATCCGAGTTTCTGGTTTGCGAATCGGTTCGTGAACCGTCCGCCTGTCAGATTTCGTCAAATCTGGATTCCGCTGGAAGTACTGGGCTTAGCCAGAACTTAGACGTGTGTACGTCCTCAGCTGTAATCCATGGACTCTTTGCTCAAGAGTACTCCTTTAGATTCATCCATATCCAACTAACAGTTTGCAAGCAAACCATTGTAATGGACACATGGCACCGAATCTGTCTCATTCATTCTTGTACTCACAGTATTTGTGGGAGCAAACACTGGTCATGACACAAGGTCACGTTACACAAGAATACGATCTCAATCGCTATTACCACTACTAAAGTAGTCGACCATATTTCGAAAGAATAGAGAAAGTAGAATAGAAGACTTTCCATAAAGTCATAACTCCTACTAACCTTTTGTCGATGAAGAATAATTGTTGTCTTCTTTGTCTTCACAGTCTTCGTCTTCAAGGTCTCTACTACTTTGTCTATATCCCAATTCCGAAATCTAAACTCTAGTAGGCTAAATCAAGAATTGAGTTTTGACACCTAAAACTGACAACTAGCTTGACATACCAACGCTAGTGGGTTTGACCGGACGATGTCCTAACAACTGCTGCTTCTCTTTCAGCTTGTACTTCACCAGCTAAGCACCTAAATTAATTCAGAATTGTGGAATGTGGTTTTGTGGCTTATGCTTTGTCCCTTGGTGAGAGCTCTTGATTTCTTCAATTGAGTAAAGACCTTTTTGTTATTAGGTTAAGCTCCAGAGTGAATTGTTTTAATTTGGTTGAGCTTGTTACTGGCGAGAGCTATTGCATCTTTCACAAGACTGTATTCAAATCCTTACTTTCGTATTATCTTGTTGAAACCTGGAAATACATTTTGATTTGTTTCAAGAGATAATCCTTAGGTTGGTTTTCTGGCAAAATGTTTGATTCTCATTTGTTCCCAGTAAATACTCGTTTGCTTTTATGTTCTTATACTTGTATGTTATGTGAAGGAAAATCGCAATTAGCACCTACATCTACAGAGCCCTTTGCTGCATCACATCCTAAATTGTATATGGAAGCAATAAGCATATGTTTTGCTGAGCTGAAAACAAGGCAAGGCTATAATAATTTGTCTAGGTACATGCACTGATGGACCGGTTCACTCATTAGATATATTTGTAATTAAATTAATTGTACTGAAAGTCTAAACTGCATTGGTATGGCATGATTTCTGTAAATTTTAGTGCACACTTTATTTTCAATGGTTTCCAATTTTGGGCTGCTTTTATACTTGTATCATAGACACTTTTTGAATGACTTGTACCCAATTTTAATGCAAGGAAATTTTAACTTGTACCCAATTTTAACTTGCATCATAGATGTTTTTGGTTCCAATGAGGATGGACAGGTGCAGGTATCCCAAATTAGGGGATAATAAAATTTATAATTTTTTTTTTTGTTTAATTTATTGAAGATTTGTTACACTAATACATGTGAAACAATCGTAACAGATTTTAGTGTGACTTTAATTAATTTAAGTCACACATATAAGTGTGAACACCAGTGTGTAACAAAAAAACAACGCCAAAATATCAACACTTATATGTGTGACATTAAGAAGTTACACATATTTGTGTAACAAACAACCTGATTTGGTGTAGTGTAACTTAATGAAGTCTTTACCTAAAGTGTGTTTCAAGTGTTCGAATTTTGATCACTAAATTTGACAACTAAGCTTGACATACCAACGCTTAGTGAGGTTGACCGAGCCATGCTCTAACAGTTAGCACTGCCATGTTCGATGATATGCGAATATCACTCCAAATCGTGTGGCAAAAACAAGGAAATCAATCCATGCGATAAAACGTGTCATCCGAATCCTCGCAAAGGAACAAAACAATCTTCTGTAAAGACTGTCACAAAAGTGCCTACTGGTGATAAATCTTTTGTCATTAAAGAAAGGGAAAGGCAACAAAAAAAAAAAAAAAACTTGCAGGTAAAACATGAACAAGGAAATTGTATGAGTAGAAAATCTGCATAGGTACATGATGTTCTTTAGCCCTCAGATCTCACTCACACACAATCATTCAAACATAAATTAAGGTACATAGACCTCAAGAACAATACCGAAGATATGTAAAAAGATAGTGATTAGTAGACTAACGTATGAAGATTTGTATTTATTTCAGTGTTGCAACTACATGGATTATGATCCTAAGGAGCTAGAGGAGATACATACCTAATCCCTCTCTTGCCGCTTAGGTTACACCCAAAAGGATTCCAACCCTTACAATGTTCTCCAAGCTCGCCTTATATAGGCCGAGCTTGGGTGGTTTACAGCTAATAAGACAAGGGACTCAATCGTGGTGGTGTCAGTCCTTGTCGAGTAAGGCGGTTTCTTCGGTGGCACTCCGAAGATGGTTCTGGGGTTTCGGTCCGAATCCCTTTCTTATGATTCCTCCCTCGGTATCCTCGGTATCTTCCTTCTTTGGTTTGGTCCCGAGGCTTCGCTTCTACTTTGGCGCGATCTTATCCCTTGGATCTCTGACACGTGTTCCAAGGGGTTTTACCCTCCACAGTTTGCCTCTTTTCTTGTCCAAAGATCGAGGAGGTTTGGAGAAGAAAAGCCTTGGCGCCTCGTCTTCTTCGACACGTGTTCCCCTTTCGGTTTCTTTAACTGACACACGTAATCTTAAGTACTTTTCGAAACCCTCGCCTCTCTTTCACCGGCTACCGACTGCACTGGTTCTGTCCCCTTCTTATTTAAATATACTTTCTCCTGCCTTTTCTTCCCTCTTTCTTCCTCTCCTTTTTTATCGCTTTTCCGTGACGCCTGACTGTTGGAACCTCTCTCTACCGTATTCTTTCTATGGTCATGGTAAGCTTTTGTTCCCCGCCGTTTTGTTTTATCCGCTGTTCCTTTTAACTTTTCTTTTATTTCAGGCTTCTGAAGGTACTTTTTCCAGTAAGGTGCTGCCTCGGAAAATGGTGGATCCTCAGAAAATTAGTTGGGAAGAGAGGGCGCGAATTTATGGGTGTAACCCAACTCTTTTTCCTTATCGAAGCTTGGGTAAGGAGATTTTGTCCCATGAACAGCTTTCCACTCAAAAGTGTAGTAGTAAGAGGTTGATCGTTTCCGGCGAACAACTCGGTGCCGGTCTTCCTATCCCACTGTATAATCCGTCCAATCCTCTTTTCTACGAGATTTATTCGAAAATCAACCCTCCCTGCGGTGTGATGCAATTAAATGGAAACTCTATTCGGGTCATCAGCGAATGGGTTGCTCGCTCGAAGGGCAAGTCGCATTATTATAAGGAACTTCCCGAGGAGCTTAAACGTTTTCCAGATTTTTGGACTGCCGGGAATTTTTTCAAGTACTACAAGGTAGAAAAAACTTTGCTCAAGGAGAAAGCTCCCTGGAGTGTGAGCTTAGGTAAAGTGGCCGACTCTTCTCATGCTCTAGGTGACGTAGATCTTTCTGGGTCCAAGACGAACACGCCTCTTCGTCATTCTAGCGACGAGGTGTGGTTTTCAAAGCCCGTGCTCATCGAGGGTCCCGTCCTTTATGGTTACGAAGATGAGGAGGGGAGAGTCGAGCGTACGAAGTTTGAGGATGGGCATGATTTTCCTATTGTTGATTTCTACAGAATTTATTTCTCCGAAGCGGAGCGTACGAAGTCTCAGGAAAAGATTGCTCTTGTCAAGAAGAGGGTAAGATAGAGTTTAATCGTTTTTTTTTTTTTTTTTTAAAATCAGTTCGTTCATGTGCCCTCTTCTTTTTCCAGAAAATGGAGCAAGGGAAGTTGAAGAACCGAGAAGTTTCAGAGCATAGTGATGATTCGAATAAGAAGAGGAAAAGATCTTCGGGGTCAGCTTCTGATGGGAAGGGGGGAATTAGTCAGGTGATAAACACTTCCTGCCCCAGTTACGCAATAGGTATGGATATCTTCCTCTGTTTGGAGCCTGACAAATTGGCTGCTTTTCAGCAGAATGAGGTGATGTCCGTCTTCGATGGTGGTGCGAAGTTTTCTTTGTGTGACCCGAATCGAAAGAAGAGCACTACTGCGGCTCCGAAGAAGAGAGGTGTGAAGGCCGCCATCCCTTCTATGACTGCGGAAGAGGTGGATGATGAAGAGACCGAAGATGAGAGGCCTCTGATTTTTAAGAGATTAAGAAGGGGTCCCGTGAACGAGCGCCTTCTTCGTGGACCAGCTGCAATGCCAACTTCCTGAATTGTAGTGCCCTCGCGGGGACCTTCCTCTTCTTCTTTTTCTGGTGACCATGTCTCCAATCCTGGCCAGCCCGATATGAACTTGAATGAATATGGTTCCAACGATCTTCTTATTGGCTCTTCTCTGGTTTTACCGACGTCGATTGCCGCAGGTACTTCTTCGGTCCCTAATGTCTTTGTTCAGAGGCCATGCTCAGATGCCGAGGCCCGAAATTTCTTAGAGCAGAGCTCTATTCCTGGTCCGTATGCCGATGATTTAGCCAATCAACTGAAGGCACATGCGAGAGATCCTCAAAATCATCCTTTAGGTCCTTCGGTGGTCGAGTTTCTTTCTCAGGTTTTTTCTGGCTCCTGGAATAGGAGTACTCTTGCTGCAGCAGCTACTAATCACCAGGCATTCATTGAAGCTGTGAGTTCGTTTTTTGATTGTCTTGTCCTATGCGTTATTTGTTTGCTGTTTTTATCTTATGCTTCCTTCTTTTCAGCAAAGGCATCACGGAATGTACTTGCTAGATCTCGTTCGCGCCCAAGGTATTGAGATTGTTCGCCTTGACAAGGACAATCAGTTCTTACGGCAGAAGGAGGGTAATCTTATAGGGGACGTAGATGGTTTGAAGGAACGCCTCAAGACTGCTATGATAGAGCGAGATGGTTACTCCCAAGGTATGGAGAGTCAGAGGGAGCGAGCTTCAAAGCTGGATGCGGAGCTACATTCTTCTCGCAGTATGTGTGAAGAAAAGGATATCAAGATTGCAGCTTTAGGTAAGGAAGTGTCACAGCTTAATGACCGTATCCAAGGAGAGACTGCACGGACTGCCTTGTTTAGTCGCCAGCATGGTCGGTATCTGTTTAGGAATTTAGGTATGTTGCCGCCCTATTACCCTAATGGCCTGAAGGATCCTGATTCCTCGCTAGAGTCTGATAAAGATCTTATTTCATCCGAGGATGTTAAGTTGATAGTAGCTCAATTGCGAGCAGCGAAGCTTGAAGAGGATCTCGAAGAAATGGGGAGCGACACTGATGGTGGAACCGAAGGGGAGGAGGATAAGTACTTTTGTGAGAAGCTGAATGAGAGTAGTGATTTTGATGTCGAGAGACCACAGATGGGTGACAGGATTACTGATGATAAGTCAAAGGCAAGTGGCGGGATTGGTGGCAAGACGCTGAAGGAGGGTGATGATCCTATTGTCGGGGAGCCAAAGGAGAGTGATCTTATCGATGTTTCTGATAGTGGTGCAAGGATTAATGTTGGTTGTGCCCCCGAAGTTTCATCTTCGCTTCTGAAGAGTGATGGCGGGCCTTTGCTTCCATCCCCCGTTAATTCTTAGGGTGCTTTTAAGTCTACTGATGTTGTTTTAAGGAGATTGTTTTGAAGATGTAAAATAGGGAGTGTGTTCCTCCTGCCGCTTTCTTGCCTCTGCTCTTTGTATATTGAATCTCAGACTAGTATATTTGTTGCTCCTTTTGTTCTTGACGCGGTGTTGTTCTTTGCCCTTGTTGTATTTACTTTGCTCTTTACCTATTTTGAATTGGGTAATTATTTTTTGTCGATGGCTCTTATGGTTACTCGAGGTGCAACTTCGGGGCTTACTTCGATGTAGGAGATAGTGAACCAAGCTAGTGGGGGCTTACGGATCACCCTTCCCAAAGGCTTTGAGTTACTCGCACTGGTTTCAAACAAACACTGACTATTGAGGGTATAGGCATCCGCTTTGCCTTAGTACGTTAGGTAGGTACCGAAGATATTTGCTTATCTCCCTGGAGAGCATGGTGACGCCCTGGTAACCTATTTTTATCCTAAGTAAATGTAGGAGCTTAAGACGGATGCCCATTTTTCAATAATAAAGTAACACAATGGGGGAGTGTCGGTCAAGGCTGGAGCTTAGACATGACACTTTTCTCTTATCGTGGCCTAAAGTTCGACCCTTCTATATCTTTGACAGCCCCCCCTGAGGCTTAGTTTTTTTTTTTTTTAGAGGGGTCCCTCGGCTGCGTACTTCGCTGCTTGTTTTGAGGGCGAAGCAGCTGCCTCGGGGTTCCATCCACCGCTATTGGTAGATGTTAATCCCATTTATTGTCCCCTCGACGCCTCATAAAAAGAGGTTTTCGTGGTCGTTTGGTAGTGGGCACGAATGTATCATCATCTTATATAGCCTTGATTCAAAGTGTCCACCGCTAACGGGGTGTCTTGTGGGTAGAGGACTGTGTCACATAACTCGTAGGGCCCTTACGATTTATATGAGCATCAGCTCTGTGCCTGCTTTAAATTTCGAGGTCTTTTTATTTGATTGTTTTGGCGTTTTTTGCCTCGGCGTTACAGCCTTTTTATCGTTGGCGTTTTTTGCCTTGGCGTGAAAGCCTTTTTATTTTGCGACGAGGCACTAGAGGAGATATGGCGTCATGGCCAGTTTACTTTTGGCGTTAAAGCCTTTGCAATTATCTCTTGCCAAGTGTGATTTTTTACCCGCTCTGGCAGGATCTGGAGCTTGGTTTCAGAAGAAACTGCATCAAAGGGTGCGATCTTCATTTATTCAATCTTTTTACGAGTGCAGCTTACATAAAAAGTTGCTTTCTCAGACGTGTTTCATATGCTCCCTTCCACTGGGGTTTTTGACTTCTGGCCTTTGCGTCATTCCCGAGTTGCTTTTCTATGACGGACGGCTCAGCCCAGAAAGGCTCTTGTTGAATATTCCTGCCTTCGCTAAACCCGCTCGATTGTTCGTTCGGAGTCTAGAAGCAACCCGCTGCTGCGAGGGACTGTTCTCCGTTGTCGGGACGTTGGTCTGGCCTGGTGTCTGATTCCCGCTTTTTCAGCTATTAATTCTTTTATGCTTTAAACCATGACTTTATAATTCTTCTGCTGTGTGGCTGTGACCGAGGGTCATCTCCTGCTTTACGGTCGCTGTTGCGGTTTGCTTGACATCTGGTGCCATTTCCGAATGTGTTATTATTGACTTGAGTCTGTTTTATTTTGTGGCCTGTTTCGGCTTACTCAATGCCTCGCTCTGTTTGTTTCTTCTTCGGTACTATATTTTGATTTTGCCAAGTCTTTGTATTATAAATGTTTAATTCTGACTTGATTGTTCTGAATGGTGCCAATGGTTGGTTTCTCCGTCGCTAGAGTTTGAATAGTGGTGTGGGGAGTTGTAAAAGGTATGTAACTACTTTATTGGGTAATGTGCGGTTATGGCGTCTTAAAGTATTGGTGCGTTTATCAAGGGAATCCTTAATGCAGTTTTTACTTTTTCCAAATTGTAACGTATGTGACTTGATTAGATTTGGCGACTGGATGGTGCCCTAAACTACTATAAAAGGTTAAATATTTCCGTTGGTTTTTGCAGTGTTTGTTTGCTTGTGTTTTTTTTTTTTTTTTTTTTTTTTTTGTGACCAGGCGTTGTTTTAAGGGGAGATGACTGACAATGGGACCAACCATTGGCACCCATGGAGGAAGGAAACAATGGGATGAACCAAATTAACAGGAGAGAACAGATTCGAATGATAATGGAAATGGGAACCGACTTCTCAAGTGTTGGGTCTTCTAGAAGGGAAAGTAACCCTGATAAGGTGATTCGTCTTTTTGATCATCTCATAAGGAGTGATGAGAAAAGGAGGGAGCAGAGAATAAGAGAAGATGGCGGTCCTTCCTATGACTGTCGTATGTATGAAACGAGATCGTTTTTTCGCCGTCATAGTGAAGAAATTTTGTTGATGATGGGAGAGGATCTCGCTTTTTCTGATGACGAGATGAGTGTGAAGGTTGAAGTAAAAGAGGAGGTTGATGACGTAGGTCCGTCTGCCGCCGCATTTATTCCTGTTCCACCGGTCGATGAACCAGTTGCCGCCAAAGAGGAGGATGATCTTATTCCGGAGGTTGCTGCCCCCGAGGAGAATGTTGCTGCTATTCCTGCCAATGTACCGATTATTGATGTGGATCTGCTCGAAGGTCTTGACGAAGATCGCGGTACCGTGGCCGGACGGCTTCGGGGTAGACGCAGGAATAGGAGAAGTTAATGTACTTTTTCTCTTTTTAAGTGTTGTTTACACCTTTTTCTTCGGAGCAGTTGCTATCTTTACTTTGCTTATTATTTTCTTTAGCTCTCTTTTTCTTCGTTGTCTATTTTTGAATTCTACTGCTTATATCCGAATGTCCATACTAAAGAATTTATCCTCTTAATTAATGCGATCCGAGGCATGTGTATTTTGTTTGAAATACCTTTGTTTGTTCTAAAAACTTTTTTCCACCCCTTGCTGATCCGTAGTGACAAATTCTTAGCGTTTTTTTTTTTTTTTTTTTTTTTTTTTTTTTTTTT
>JAJJMA010030950.1:0-13572 GCA_023529015.1 Papaver nudicaule
TACGAAAGTACCCAGAGACGGTACACTTGTTTTTCCAGGTAAAAACACGTTTGAAAGTTAATACCACCAAAACAAGGTTGAATAGATTTTGGAGTCGTTCTTAAGCTACAAACATAGGCAGTTGGTTTTGAGATTTTTTTTATGGGAGCATGGGAGACGAATAAAGAGATGCCACGTGTCCATCCTCTTAATTGCAGGCCTAAACGGATTAAGGTTCCTGATAAGGGTATTTTCGGTGTTTGGTATATTAAAAATGTAAACCAGTTATAACCTTCTTCTTCATGAGTAATATTCGGTCATGGTGTTTTCAGAAGATGAGAATCCTCATGTGAATGTCGCGACCCTAAATCTTAATCACCCATTTCCTATTTCAGTTAGTTCCGCCATTAATTCTAATCTCTCTTTATATAGTATATGTTTTTGTGATTTACGAAAAATAATTGAAAATATACCATCTTTTTCTTTTTAATTGGCAATTGAAAAACTCAAGATCTTCTTTAATACCAATACCAATCCTTATGAATCCACCACCACTTTCGTCAATCATCAACAACAACTACTACTCACCAATGCACGTCTGCACCATTGTTTTATTTGGGTATTATTTTGAATCTGTTTTTTAACGATTAGGAAGTATTTGTTTCAGAGTTTGATCGGTCTAAAAATCACAATTTTTTGGATCAATGCCCTGTTTCTTTCAACTAATCATCTTCTTCTTCCATTTAGAATTGGTGAGGAGTTGAGATTTTGATCGGATATTGAAACTGTATTTGCAGAAACAGTAAAAAGAACACAGAAACTACCTCGTCTTAAAATGTCTGAACTTTTATTTGGTTGGAAATACAGTTAGGAGGTTGGAAATACAGTTGAGGTAGCGCTTGCTTAGGGGTATATTCCCAAGCAAATTTAGTAGCCCATTAGGCCGGTTCCTATGGGTCACAAATAACACAAGTTATTAGTGTTTTGGCTGGCTATGGACCTAGCAAACAGCCAAAACGACGTTGCAAAGTTGCAAATTTGCAACTTTGCAACATGAGATAACATTAGTATCGTCGATGGAAATAGTGTCGAGGTCGATGGAAATTCTATCGACGATACTATTTCCATCGATCAAATTAGCCTCATCCAACCACTCGATTTTCTCTTCCTCTATAAATGAGCAACTTCAACCTCATTCACTCACACCTTCTTCTCAAGTTCCTCCTTCTTCGGTTTGAAAATGGCATCTTCCCCTCAATATGAACCACATTATCGGCATTTCAGGTTCACTAAAGAAGAGGATTTATGCATTTGTAAGAACTATGTGCGGCAAACGATGGAACGCGCCAATCCTATACAATCGAATATTAGGGTGCCAACTTTATGGGATGCGATATTAAAAGATTTTTTGAAAGAGCATCCTGGAAACATTAGAAGTCTACTTAACAGTCATTGTCTGTTCGTTTCTGCAAGATCAATCAAAAGGTTAATACGTTTTTGCAAATAGTAATTCTAAAACATCGAGTAAGGATCGTTGGTCAAACCAACGACGAAGTCATTAATACAGCGTTAGAGGAGTGGAGAGTACGCCATAATGGAAAGTCTTTCCGTTATGATGGTTGTTTCAATATCCTTGGGGTGTTGCAAAAATACTCGTCGTTTTTATTAATGGCCGAGTCCCATGTACTTTAAATTTAATGTAATGCGGCAAGCAAATTAATGAAATGGTTGATTTACGATTCTCGTTCAAATATAGTAACACAAACTTTCATTGATTAGATAAAAAAAGATAAATACATTGTTGGAAAATCAAGTAACACAAACTTTGTTCATTCAAGAAGAAGGGAAAACTACATAAAAAGAAACCTAACATGACAACAAATCCGTGTCTTTCATTCACTAAAGGTCTCTGCCTTCATTAGGATCCTGAGGAAATCCTGCATTTGGGTTGTAGAGGTTCTGGCCTACCAGTCCAAAAAACTGAGCAGATCTATCCTGCCAATCTCGTTGAGTATCAATATCCATCTGGGATTCAGAAGAGCTACCTGGCACTATAGATGTATCAGTCTCAATAATCGGACCATACCCCTGAAAAGGTACGGGCTGAATTACTCTAGAGTTATCATATCGTTGGAATGTACCCTCCATAGGAATATAAGAGTTGTTTTCTTGTTGCGATGCAACCCAGTTCTGGTTCCATGGTTGCTGCTGCTGCGCTAAGCCAGCCACCAAGGACCCCGGTGCACTCACCGGACTAACATGGGATCCACGGAAGGACACATTACATAAACATTCATTGGAATTGTTGTTTGAGTTGCGAGTCCGAGCGCCGCCGCTCTAGTGTCAGGGTCACCTCCACTAGTGACAATCCTCCTCGGGGTGTCTGTGCTCGGACTTCTTCTACTACGAGTGTTATGATTGTGAGCCGGATGAGCTGGGGAGCAGGGCTAGGTTGGCGTGGGTCTGGAGTGTGTAGGTCAATGCCAAGGCTAAAGATTGAGCATGTTCTCCATTTAGTCATCTCATCGATGTGCATCGCCTGAAATCCACCCAAGAGGTTGTGATAATCGTTACATCTTTGTTGAAGCACCTCACTTGAAGCATCTACCATACTGTATGGTTCACTCTCTCTAGAAATAACATTATGCAACTGGACTGTAATAGGAGCTCCACTAGCGACATCAATACTCTGAACAGCCCAAGAAAATGATGGTAAATCCGAAGAGTATGGCTGAGTAGGGTAAAAATATCTTTGTGAAGAAGAAGAAGAAGAAGCACCTTGATGAAATTGTGAAGGCGGCTGCGAGGGAAGGAAACCACCACCCAATTAAAGCCTACCTACTGCTGGCACGTCACACCCACCATAATTTTCTGGCTCTGTAAATATAGTTGGATCGGAAACCTGTATAAACCATTTATCGTATTCTTCTTTGGTTGTCTCTTGGCCTCTTGAGTCAGCCAATGTCTATCTTCCATAGTTGTCTCCCACTGATCCAAAGATTCCATCACCCGTTCTTAATCGGCCTTTGAAATTATGTCGTTTTCAAATGGGTTGATTGCTTTTACTAACTTGCATGTATGCTGAAATATGAGTCTCTCTCCATAGTACCAAACACCCTGTTTTGATACAGGTCTATACAATACACACCTGCTCAAGCTCTTCCTATACATCGCAGCGACATTAGGATCACTCTCCACTCCTTCCAGGCAGTGTACTCTGTACCTTTAAAACTTAAAGTGCTCTGTTGGGCTCCTTGTAGCCGGCTCATATTTCTACTTGTGGTTCCATCTGTTAGCTGAACCGGCGCCTAGTTTTCTAGTTGGAACATCTTCATAATTGGAAATTGTGGGGACTCGTCTTCCAAAGTGGGATAACACACTTTAAACTGAACATACCACCAGAACTGCGAAGATAAAGTAAGTTACATTATTGTTGCAGGTAAAGAATAATACATTTGATGAAAACCAACTTAGATTTTTTCTTACCTCTATGACGTGATGATATGCATCGAAGCTAGTGGCTGATTTTTCGGAGGAGGTGTCTCTCAGGCTCCTGTGTAACTCTGCTAGCATTGGAGTTACCCAGTCATACTTGTATGCAACGTCTAAGTTCTCCAAAGTCTCCAGAAAACCAAAATTTACCTTCGAACTAGCATTGTGGAAAAAACAATAGCCTAGAATCTATAATACAAATATTCTCTCAAGCTCATCATAATCTTCTTCGGGCCAACTATCATCATTATTTTCGAATTTTTTACAATATTGGATCAAAAAATCTCTCAACACTGCAATATTTAAACCGTCACCTCTTATAACTTTAGATAACCCATACTGTTTTAGTTTAGGAAGTCGTTCGGCCCACTGATCTATAATACAAATATCCTCTCAAGATCATACGTTTTAGAGGAGGTAATTATTTTCTTTTATTTTTTGTCCAACTGTAATATTGGTTATAATTTTTTGTGCAAACTTTATATATTACGATACATATAGGCGCAGGATTAGTCAAAGAAACTTACGATCAACTTCTGCCTGCAATTAGAGAGCGAGTAAATAGGTATCCATGGAAAGAGTTTTATTTCATCTCCACTCACAATGAGAAAATAAGCTAATAAAGACGATAATTGAACGGTACAAGAGAACTTCAAATACATTCTTTTTCAGAGATTTTGAGGCGGGTGTAGGTGAAGAAAATGCCATACGCCAATTAGTGAGAACATAAGGAAAGATTTGTGCTATGAAGGGCATCCATAAGAGAGGAAGTTTAGTGACAGCGGCATCAATCAGCAGTGATTGTTCACAGCGGAATGGCGCTGAAGAAGAGTTTAGAATAACGGAGTATCACATAACTACATCAGCGGTAAAGCCTCGACAAAAGCTGAATAAGTTAGTTGGGCATTTAATGCTGGACAGAACGGTCGGATTGGCAGAGTTGAATGGTTGACTCAGTAGAATCTGAGTCATCGATCTTATCCCATAGAGTGGAAGGGCGCTGAAGTTATAAGGAGAAGGCGCTGAGACATTGGGGAAACTCAGCGATAAGGCGGTGAGAAAGAAGACAAATAGTGTCAGAACAGTTTGTACTTATTAGCTGTATTCCATTATTTGTAAAGGCCTATATAAGGCAGTGTACGCCCACATTTGAAGGGGTTGGAAAAGTGATTGCTAAGGCTTGGCTTGTGGAGAGGGAGTGATTTTCCTAACTCTCTGTAATCCAAATCGTGAGTAAGATCTTTAGTGTGTTGTAGAGATATCCATTGCAAGGTGAGATGCATGGATTCCATTAATAATAAGATGTATTTGAGAGTTTTAGCTTATTCAACTGTTAGATTATGCTTGTTATTTATCTTTGGTATTGTCTCCTGTTCATGCATAACTGCTGATCTATATGTGGAAAGATGTTTACTCTAAGTATATACGTTATATGTTGTTTATGGTCTTAAATAGGGGTGTATTGGTAAAATCTTCACTATGGGGATTTTACCAACTACATTTTGGCGCTAGAAGAGGTCTGAACCTGTGATTTTCAAAAAAAATTTCTTCTTGTTTTCATGAAACTTAAGCTATTTTTGTGTGATATTGAAGTTTTTAAGTATTGGTTATGCTGTTGTGTTAGATAGAGGCTTAGACTTTTCATTTATGGAAGTCATAGGTGTGTTATTATTGTTCAGGGAGGCTGAACCTTATAAGGCCTTGATGATTAGGAAATATTGAATGTTTTTAACATGATTGATGGCGTCTTAACAGCACTTATATTGCTGGTGGTTTTTAACCATACATATGCTTGTAAATTTATTAGAGTCTTCCATTTAATAGTACTTATGCTGCTAGCGTTTTAACAGCACTTATGATACTGTTGTTGTCAAATCTTTAAACCATGAGAAAACCTTTCTATTAAGGCGTGTTGGACGTCATTAGTGTATTCTCAGATGTGTTAGAACACGTAATAAGGATTTCTTGTTTAGATATATTGAAAATCTTGCTTGTGTGATAAAACCATTTACGTCATTAGGAATCTAGGATGATGGTGGGTTATTATGTTAAACACGGTTCTTAGCAGGCGTCTCTTATTCTACATGCCATAGTGTTATTTTGGATTAAAGTGTTATGAAAATTCATCGACAAAATGTTAATACCGTACAGATTTTGATCTTTGATATGAGTATGGTTACCAAACTTTGGTGTTTTTAGGGTTTCAATGAGTTTTCAAAATTTAGGGTTTTTCTTCCAACTGCCGACAAGACTAGGTCATGCTCTGAAAATGTTGTTGCTGCTGTTCTGTGCTATTTTGTTTGTTTCCTACTTTGTCAGAAACTGTTCAACCGCCTCCACTAACAAATTTGGCATTTGCTAACAGTTAAGCCAGCTTAATACTGTCAGGAAGTGCTTTTGTTGTTTTCTACACAGGATACCAAAATGGCGACTAAACGGAAAGGAGGTACAGCGTCAACAAGTAAAGCTTCGAAATCTTCCATACCCGCTGGGTCCGTTCCCCTTCCTAATCGACACAACTTGAGAAGTTCAGCGGTACCACCGCTAGGTTTTGCACATGATTTTTTCTTGAGTAGCAATGCAAATCAGCGGTCAACAACACCACAGCAGATGATTCATCAACAGCAGTCAACAATACCACAGCCAGTGAGTCAGCAACAACAGCCAATGGCGCTGACATCAGAACAACAACAGACAGCAACAATGCAGTCAGCGGTACCTCAACAGCAGACAGAGGCTTTGGGTCCTATTCTGATGCAAGACATAACACATTTGGATGGAATACCAGAAGAGGATGAGGAAGAAGAAGTCCTAGCACAAAGTAAAGGAAAAGCAGTGGATGACGGCACCATCAAAGAAACAGCGATTCCCGGTGAAACATCTCATGCAGTTGAAGGACTATCAAGAGTAGTAAATGGTCACCTCAACTCTAATGGGTTACCCTCGAAAGCAGCTGGTAATACATCAAAAGAGATAAGAGGTAGCAGTAGAATGGTGACAGCTGTTGGAGCATCAAGAACATCGCCAATAACAGTGTCGGAAGGAAAATCCGCTAACAATACTGAAGAATTGCTAAAGAAGTTTTTTGAGCAGAGCACCATAAATCAAGCTCAGATGCAGTTGCAAATGCAAAGACAGATGGACATCATCCTTCAGAGCGGTAGAACCTACAAGAGAGATCAACATAGGTGAAGAAGATGCTCCTAAGATAGTAAAAATTGGTACTTTATTGAATGAAGAAGAATCTCGGCAGCTAGAGGCTTTATTAAAAGAATATGTGGATGTTTTTGCTTGGGGCATGAATGAGATGTCGGGTATTGATCCAGAAACCGCATGCCATAGGTTGGATATAGATCCAAGGATCAGGCCATTCAAACAGCGTCCAAGGAAGTTGGCACCAGCATACAAGGAAGCGGTGGAAGCAGAGATTGACAAGATGAGGGCGTCAGGAATCATTAGACCAGTTCAATATCCAGAATGAATAGCTAATATGGTGGTGGTTCCTAAGAAGAATAAAGGGGTAAGAATTTGTATTGACTTCAGTGACTTGAACAGGGCGTGTCCCAAAAACAGCTTTCCATTACCAAGCATAGATCAGACCGTCGATGCTACCTCTGGGCATGAGCTGCTATCTTTTATGGACGGTTATTCTGGGTATAACCAGATACCGCTGGCTGAAGAAGATCAGCGCCATACAGCCTTTTTCTCCACTAAGGGTTTGTTTTGTTACACAAGAATGCCATTTGGTCTCAAAAATGCTGGCGCCACATACCAAAAAATGGCTCAAGATATGTTTGAGAAATGGATAGGTAAAACTATGGAGGTATACGTCGATGACATGTCAAGAGTAAGAAGAAGAAGGATCATGTACAAGACTTGAAAGAAATTTTTGATCACATGAGAATAACTAAGTTAAAAATCAATCCAGCAAAGTGCGTATTCGGCGTCACATCCGGAAAGTTTTTGGGTTATGTTGTTACAAAGAAAGGAGTAGAGGCAGACCAAGCCAAAGTCAAAGCTGTTTTGGAAATGCCCTCGCCGATAACTCTGAAGGATGTTATGCGCTTAAATGGTGTATTGGCGTCTCTTAACAGATTTATATCTCGATTCTCTGACAAGTGCAAATTATTTTTCCAAATGCTGAAGAAAGGAGAAAAGTTCAACTGGACAAAGGACCATGAGGAGGCTTTTCAGGGAATAAAAAAGTATTTAGCTACCTTGCCAGCTATTCAACCGCCGGAACTTGGAGAAGAACTGAGGGTCTACTTGGCGGCCACATCATCAGCGGTCAGTGCTGTTTTAGTGCGGACAAAGGGAGGAGAGACACCAATCTATTATATCAGTCGAACTCTGCAGCCTGCTGAGAAGAATTATACTAAGATAGAGCAACTAATACTAGCTCTGGTTTTTGCCACTAGTAGACTTCATCCATATTTCCATGCTCATCCCATAACGGTACTTACCAAAACTCCAATTGAAGCTATTCTTCATAGTTCTCAAAGAGCAGGACGTATTGCTAAGTGGAATGCTCAGATAGATCAGTACGGCGTCAAATACGAAATAAAGACAGCGCAAAGGTCACAGGTTATCGCTGACTTCTTGGCAGACTTCCCCATAGAAGAAGAAGAAGAAGAAACTGAAGACATTTCATTCATGGAAAAGGAAGATCCAGATGAAGGAGTCCCAGACTTGTTTAAAAGAGATCCAAACCAATGGGAAGTATATGTTGATGGCTCAGCTAATAAAGAGGGCAAAGGAATTGCTATAGTTTTTATTTCACCGAAAGGTTCAAGGATAGTCCACTCATTCAGATTAGAGTTTCCAGCTACAAACAATGAGGCAGAGTACGAAGCGGTAATACACGCTATGAGGCTTATAATCGAGATGGACATCAGCAACATTCGTTTGACTAGTGATTCTCAACTGGTCATTCGACAGATCTTAGGCAAATATGAAGCACATGATAGCTCACTAAAACAATATTTACAATTGGCTAGAGAATACGCTGACAAGATTACTGGTCTTGAATTTAGGCATATATGTAGAAATGATAACAGACATGCTGATGCACTAGCATTTATTTCTTCAATGATGGCGGATCCAGAGGTGCCGGCAATCGCAATTGAAAGATTAAAGATGTCATCAATAGAAGGAAGAAGGCAACAGGAAGTCCTAGCGGTAGACATTGAAGAGTCAGCAGAAACAGACTGGAGAGTTCCTATCAGATACTACTTGGAGCATCTCACCACTCCTGGAAACAAACTTTTAGCGCACAAGGTTATCAGCAGGTCAAGAAATTATGAGCTAAGAGACGGCGTCTTGTACAGAAGATCATTTGCTGGGCTACTACTACGATGTGTATCAAGAGATGAAGGAAAAAAATTGCTGAAGGAAATTCATGAAGGAGACTGTGGAAATCACAGCGGACAGAGAGCGCTGGCTCTAAAAGTAAAAATGCAAGGTTATTACTGGCCTTGGATGAATGGTGATTCTGCGGAGTATGCTAAGCGATGTAGGAATTGTCAGCTGTATGCAAACAGAATAAAAGCGCCATCAGTCTCATTAAATTCAGTACTAAGCCCTTGGCCCTTCGCCAGTGGGGGATTGACATCATTGGACCGCTGACACCAGGGTCGGGACAGCGCAAATATATTATTGTGGCAACAGATTATTTTACCAAATGGTGTGAAGCTAAGGCGCTCAGACAAAGAACAGGAAAAGAAGTGTTCACATTCATATGGGAAAATATATTCTGTCGTTTTGGTGTCCCAGCGGAAATTTGCACTGACAATGGAAAAGAATTGGTCGGCGAGAACATTGAAAACCTGCCAGCAACATATGGCGTTAAACTGGGAAAATCCACTCCTATCTATCCTCAAAGCAACGGTCAGGCGGAGGCCACCAATAAAACAATAGGAATGGGATTAAAAAAGCGAGTTGAGGGGCACAAGAAGGCATGGTGTGAGCATCTCCACAACGTCTTATGGTCTTACAGAACTACAATTAGAGAAGCAACTGGGGCATCTCCTTTCTTACTCACATTTGGTGCTGAGGCAGTACTTCCATCAGAAGTTATGTTGCCAACAACGAAACACGAGGCTTGGGAGAAGAACCTCAATACAGACTTAATCTTGGCGAAACTAGATGACTTGGAAGAACAGCGGCTTATCACTCTGACTCATATGGAGAATTACCACCGCCGTCTAGCCAGGGAGTACAATAAGCGTGTAGTAAAAAGAGACTATCAGCCTGGTGACCTTGTATTAAGAGAGATACCGCCGTATCAGAAGAAGAAAGGATGTAAAAAGCTGGAACCTACTTGGGAAGGCCCTTATGTCATCAAGCGTGTAGCGGGTAGTGGAGCTTATGTGTTAGTTGATGAGCATGGAAAAGAGCTTGAGCATCCATGGAATGCCAGGTTTATCAAGAGATTCTATCCATAAGGATACCTGTAAAAATCCGAAGTCTTGGGCGGGCATAATACCCAAGAAATCTTATTTTTGTAATCTGCAGTAAATAAGATCCGGGGATGTAGGTTTGCTTTATGCGCTGAACCCCGTTAACAAATTATTGAGTCATTACTTTTCACATACGGCAGAAAATACGCTGAGGCAAATTTACCAAAATAATTTTGCAAGGCTCAATAGCCATACGCTGAGGCAAATTTGCCAAAATAATTTTGCAAGGCTCAATAGCCATACGCTGAGGCAAATTTGCCAAAATAATTTAAGGCTCAATAGCCATGCGCTGAGGCAAATTTGCCAAATAAAAATCCTACAAGACTAAATAGCCGTCCGCTGAGGCATAATTGCCATGAAATTTACAAGGCTCAAAAGCCATATATTGAGGCAAAACTGCCATGAGAATCATACGCCGGTGTATATCGAAGAATTTTAGATGTCTGACTAAGAGTAGTTCTGCCTACTAGCGCATTAAAATGCCTGACGCGTTACTTGTTGATCTGTAAGTGATGGCAAAAAAATATAAAACTCCAGGAGAACTCCCAGTAGGGACGGCTCATGGTTAACCAACCACTTATAATAGATCGTCGACGGGCACAAGTAACAATGTATAACGAAAATGGGGGCGATGTGGCCAGAATGAATGCTGTCAGTTCATCACTAAACTAAAATGGATTCGATTATACCGGCGGAAGCAAGCAAAAAATTATATATAGCAGAATGCAAAAGGTAGACAAATGTCTACCAGAGCTCTTTCACAAAAAAGTGGAGATATAAACGTATCTCATGATTGAAACAAAGAAAGCTAAGTAAACTAGCTATTCAAATTACATTTGATGGCTAAAAGATGAAACATTAATCAAGACTTGTACTTTGGGAGACTTCAAGGATTATCTACAGCCATATTGGGATCCTTAACAGAAGTGTCATTGTCTTCTTTTCCAGCATCAGTGGGAATTATACCCTTATCTTGATATAACTCGTTGGCGACTTGATGAGGATCATTAGAAGAATCCTGGTTGCCATCGTTAGCACCAGCGTCCTTCTCGCTGTCTTGATGAGAATCATGACTCTTTGGCTGCAAGTCTTTATCACCTTCGGCGTCTTCTTCTTTACCAATCTCTTCATCTTCTTCAGCACTTTCATCTTCAGAATCTGAACCGCTGTGTATCTCAATGGCATCTTCAGCGTTACCTTCATCATCAGCGGCAGTTGGGGCAGTTTCCATGTCAGGTGGATCACGACCAGGAGCATAGTCATCTGGAATATCCAATTTGTGATCAGGGCAAAACTTTGCCAAGTACATCTGAACAGCATAGAAACCGGCCAATCTAACATCAGAAGCATTCTGCTCTTCTAGGGTTTGAACAGACTCCTTGGTGAGACGCAACTCAGATTTAAGGTCATCGTGCATACGTTGAAGCTTAGCAGACTTAGACGCTTCATCATCAAACTTCATCTTGTAATCCTGGAGAGCTTTAACATCATTCTCCAAGTTGGTAATCTTACCAGTACATTGCATATAGTTAGTTTCGAGCGTACGCAACTTGTCCCCGCATGCCTGATGATCTTTTACTTGTCCCTCCAACTCAGCAATCTTGACGGTACATCCGATGTGTTCTTTCAAAGTGGTGGTCTGCTCCTTTAGCTGGGACTCCAATTGCTTGTTCCTTTCTGAAAATAAAACAAAAGTATAGTGTTAGCACTGAGGCAATGGTAAATCGGAAATTACATAGAAAAAGAAAATCCTAAAGAGCTACCTTCTAGACCGCTAACATACTCTTGAATACCCTTTTTAGCAGTACTTATTTCATCAAGTTTACTTAGAACTTCCTGATCAGAACAAGGACCAACGGCTTGTTTGATTTTGAGTCTAAGTATGGTATTTTTCTCATTCAGCTCCCTAGCACGATTCCCATGAATTTGGGCAAAATCTTTATGGTGCTGAATTTCACTTCTGGCGGTATCCCTTTCAGCGGTACGACAGACCAATGTAGAAGATAAACGAGAAATGATGGCTTCCTTATCCTTCAATTGAGAAGTCAACTTCATATGCTCCACAGTCATCTTATCCTTGGCTTTACGTTCCAATTCAGCTAAGCGGGAGGCGTTGTCTAGCTCACTCTTTTTCCATGCCACATCCGCTTCAGAAACTTTGAGCAGATGATCAAGATTTACGTTAAGATCAGTGACTTTACGCAATTCTTGGCGGTACCATTTAACATCTTGGCCCAAAGTATGCAACATATTACGTTGCTTAGTGTTAGCACTAGTCAACTTACCAATCTCAGTTTCAGCCCGCTGTAATCGGCTATCAGGATTTTGTCGGCGACCTTATAAGGGAAAGAGACTAGACGTTGGGAAAAAGGGAGACAGAATGAAAAATTATTAACAGATGGAAAACAGTTACTAACCTTGGAGTTCGTCAACTTTTTTCTTCTGTTGATTGAAATTGACCCACTGGCGATAGCTTTCCTTCTTTTCCACAGCTAACTGGTGTTTCACAGAAGCATGGGTTTCATCTACTTTAGCCTTTGCTTGACGTAGATTATCCAGTTCTTGCTTTAATTGAGCGTTCAATGTGATACCACCTAGATTGCGCTGGAAATCCTATAGAATTCAGGAGATTAGTAGGGTTAGAAGGGAAATCTAGAATAAAGACATAAGGATGAAGCTGGGGCAGTAATATATATCATGACAGCAATGCAGAATTGTTCATAAGGAGTGAGATGAGAAACGGCGGTAGTAAGGTCAGCGGGCTTCAGCGCTAACCCAGGTTCGCTCAGTTTGCTCATTGACTCCAGATAAAGAGTATTAGAACCACTCTCATCCTGAGACAGCAACTTAGCAAAGAATTCCACTAGCTTGTTTGGCGGCAATTGAGTTTCTGCGGAAGTATTGCCAGCAGAAGGACATGGCGGAATGTTGAGTGAGAGAAGGTGATGAAGAGCTGAGGCAATATTGTTGGCAGCTGAGGTAGAGGCAGATCCAATTAGATTAGTTGACTGCTCAGGAGCATGCGTCTCAACAGTATTCTCGTCAGCGATATCCACGTTCATTTCAGCGGTACCCCGCCCTGTGGTGGCAGTATTGGAAGTGGTAGCTGGTGGAGTTATAGGAGTTTCTTCAAACACTTCATCAGCACGACGCTCGTTAGCAGACTTCACAGATTGATCTTCAGAAACAAGATCATTGACGGTAGCAGGATTGATGGGCTGATTACCACCCTTGGAAGCACGAGACTTTTTGATCTTTGGTATCTTGTCATCATTCTTAGAAGATTTGTTGTCCTTTTTCTCGGCGGTTTCATCACCTTTGTTTTTGGAAGATTCTTCATCCTTTTTCATCGAAGACCCGCTGTCTTTCTTTTGAGAAGGAGCGCCATCTTTCTTTGCAGCACCGGCAGATTTGACGCTTGCATTCTTCTTGGATTCACCAGCGGTAGATTTAACGCTGTTATTTTTCTTGGAACCGGCGGTAGTCATACCAGGAAGTGCACTAACAAGGCCCTTAACACGATCTGCTGCGCTGACAGGTGTCTCTGGCTTGGATTTCTTCTTGGGTTGCTGAGGAAAGGAAAATCATCGTCAGCAGTTTAGCTAACAAACAGAGGCAAATATATACATATATTTCAAAAGCA
>JAJJMA010030978.1:0-19863 GCA_023529015.1 Papaver nudicaule
TTGTTTCAATTTAAGGTCATATGATCATTATGGACCTGCTTATATCTATAATCCAATTACTAGAGATTATATTGTCCTGCCAAAAATTGAAGGAATATGCTTATGTGCTGGATTTGGTTACAGTCCTTCAACCAATAAGTACAAGGTTGTTTGTTAGCATCTGTAACACCGTAAGAGAACCAACACGTATACACTCTTGGAAGTGGTACTGGATGGAGAAATGTTAGAAAGATAGATTATGATATGGTACCTAGTTGACAACGTGGCGAGTTTGCAAATGGAGCAATTCATTGGGTAAACCAGGAAGGAAGCATTGTTGCCTTCAATTTGGCTGATGAAGAAATTTGTATAATTCCATCACCACCTAGTTTCTCACAAGCTGTTAATCTGCCTTTTAGTCTTGAACTGCGGGTTTTAGGCAATTTTTTGTGTGCATATTATACACATAAACAGGATTTAGGTGTTGACATATGGTTCCTAAAGAAGAATGGAAATAATGGGGATGTGATTTGGAGTAAAGAGTTTAGTTACATAGATGACAAACCGATTGCCTATACGAAAAGTGGTTGGCTTATATGCTATGATTGCCTTGATAAAATTGTCTATCGTTGCCCTCCAAAAGCTTCATCTTCCAGAATGTGTGTGAATTTTGGTGAGATTTTTAATTTTGGAGTCCCTCACAGGAACACCTTGGTGTAATTGAAAGCATTAGGAGAAGAAGATACCAAACTAATGTATTCAGGTGAAAGAGCAAGATCTAGTGAGGAGGGCCAGCGCAATCGAAAGAAGAAAAAAGTTCTCTAAATACATATATACAGAGACTGGTTGCTGATAATTACAGAAGCTCAGGGGTTGCCTAGCCCAGTGTTATTCAGAGGAATAGACGTGCTACTTCAGATCACAGCTGTAAGATAAGAAGCAAGGATACAACTCGTAGAAGATATATAATTTAGATAGAAAATCCTATTTGGTTGCATGGTGTCACCTACATTCCTGGTTAATCCAATGGCAGAGTTTATGTGCAAAGGCTTTCTTGTTTTCGTTTTACTTCTCCAAACATTTGTGTGAAGAACAAGTAGTTTTTTCCTTTTGATTACATTTCTTAATGGGGTAATAATCTGGGATTAAGAACGCTCAGATGAGCCGCATTTCGAAAGGGGTAGCCCCTAGCAGTACACAAAAATTTACAGCAAGTTCAACTAAGAATAACTACACAGGCTGGCCTGCTAGAGGTCAGCCTAACAAGGTGTAAATAAGTATTGATGCCTTCTATACCATATGTAATTTGGCTTCAAAAGTTAAATGGTGTTATGCTATCTGAGAGACGTACCATATTATCTACGTCTCAATATGGTCCCAATTGATCGGTCTATCCTCAAAACCATAATCTGATTGATGAGACCTGTTGCGAGATAACTTGCTCATCGTCGCAAGACCTGAAAGACACAGAAAAGAACAAGCGAAGATAAGTACATCATTCCAAAGATGAAGCGCCGTGCTTCGTATTTGGTATGTTTACAGTACACAAATGTACTGATACAGTTAACATCGCTTATAAAACAGCTTACCGTAACACAGGTCACATTCCAGGAAAACAAAAAACAGACTTAACCAAGAACTGTTGAGTATTGACCAGCAGTTTCTTCATAGCATCTAATCAATAATGATCATGCTGAAGTTGATACCAGTGTCCTATAAAATGTAGCTAACTGGGATGGATGCAAGTATGTATAGGTGCATATGCATTACAGACGTACCTTCAACCATTTTGTAGAGAGCTGACCACCATCTATCTCTAGGAACCTGATATTGATCTAATGTCTCTTCAATAGCTTTATCGTGCTTCCCTTCTAGCACCCCCTGCAAAGTGATGACTGCATTCTTTGTTTTATTGAGGATGTTGTTGTCATCTTCAACTTCCAAGTGTTGCAAATCATTGTGCGAAGAACTAAGGCTAACACCAAGCGCTAACTCCGCAACAGCAGTCCAGCGAGAAGAGGCCAACCATCTTCTATGCCCATCTTGTCGTTTGGTCTCTTCTTTTGCCGCTTTACTATCAACAACTAAGCCTCGTAGGTATTCAGCATTTGAAGCACCTGTACTTTGCACCATCTTAGAGAAACCACTCCCCTCATTTGACAGAAGATCCTCTGGGGTATCAAATTCAAGAACCTGGTGGGTAGGTTCAAAAAATTGAGTAATAAATAATGTAAAGAATAACTGTTCAGCTTCAACTGGTTTTAAACTTCATTATCGATAGTGAAGACTTAATATCTGCTGGTTTATGATTGGAGACGATATTAAAACAAAACTGAAAGGCAATAAGGTTCGTAACAACTGGAAAACGGTAAATTCTCTTGATATCCTCATCTTGTTGGCATAAAGATTATTTCATGGGATAAAGTCAGCCAATTATGACACCATTTAACAATTGGTTTCTTTTACATACGGTAAGAACAAAGCCATCAATTTCCAACAAAGTCATTTCAAATAGTTCAGATGCTCTTAGAGAAATGTATATTTTTACCAGGATGGTTTCCGTGGTGAGGACATCAACCTCATCAAGAATCTATCACCCATTGGATAAACCTTCGTGTAAGCCTTACATGAATTGGACTTGCGGAACATTATGCAACGCATTAATAAAACGGATTTGTTTGATCGTAATTATCTTATATGCAGACGATTTTTGGAGTGCGTGCTAACTCAGATGGTAAGACATATAACACACAGGAAACAACAACTGAAATGAACAAGTTACAGACAAAAGGACTTGTGTACCTGGCCAGCATCAAGAAGCAGAACACGATCGCAGTCAATTATTGTATTTATTCGATGAGCGATAATGAGCATGGTGCATGATTTAAATTCTTCTCGAATAGTTTTCTGAATAAGAGCATCAGTTCTAACATCTACAGCAGCAGTTGCTTCATCAAGAACAAGTATTTTGGATCTCCGTAGTAGTGCACGAGCAAGACTTAACAGTTGCCTCTGTCCAACGCTGAAATTTTCCCCTGCCTCTGAAACCTACAAGATAAAACAAATGAAAAGTGATAATACTTCAAGGTATAGCATTAACAGCAGTCTATGTAAAGTAATACACAAACAAGTACATCCTACTGACAGTTTTTAAGAGGAAAGATCTACGGGAATCGGAGTGTTTCGTCTATTTGTAAAGCAAATCGAGTTTTCACCTCGGCATCAAGACCCAAAGAATTTCTTCTAATGACATCCTTAAGGTGCGCTCTCTCTAAAGACTCCCAGAGGTCAGCATCATTGTGCTCCTCAAAAGGATCAAGATTAAACCGGACAGTTCCTAGATATACGATAAGAAAACTGATTAGAAGATTTAGAAGAACAAAGCAAAATAGCTAGGTTGTTCAAGAAAATAACATTAAATATACGTGGTTCACTGCAGGCAACACTATATTGAATATGAATGATCCATCAGCGCTGAATTTGATTAGAGTATAGACGACTCCTAATGTAGAACATAATTATTATACAAGATACACACCTGAGAAGAGAACTGGTGATTGTGGGATTATCCCGAGAACCTTGCGTAGATCAGTCAAACCAAACTTCGCAATGTCACAACCATCGATCAAGATCTTGCCGCTTTCAAGTTCCACAATTCGAAATAAAGCATTGAGCATACTAGATTTCCCAGCCCCGGTCCTCCCAACTATTCCAACCTTCTCATGAGGAGAAACTGTGAAAGATAATCCATGGAGGACTGGAGGAAGTTCAGGCCTGTACCTAAAGACAGCATCTTCAAACTTGATCGATCCTGATGAAGGCCATCCAGGTGGGGGTCGATTATCTTCAATCACAGTCGGAGCCTCTGAAGGCAGATCTATATATGTGCCTACCCGCTCAACAGCATTTAAACTGTTCTCTGCTATACTGGCAATTCTAAGAACTCCCGATAACAAGCTTGTAATATTTAAAGCATAACTAAGAAGCAGACCCATCGAAGATGCAAATGCCACGCGGTCTGCTGCTCGCTCATTTTCCATGACAGCAAAAGTTGCTATTAACCAAATCATCAACCCTCCAAGTGATTCCAAACGGATAACAAGCCAGCGGTTTGCACTCATGTTCAAGAGGGTGTACCTAATATTATTGTCCATAGATTTCCCATTAGTATTAGCCATTCGATCAAAGGCTTTGTACGCGCGAATGGTCGATAGACCATTTAATGCTTCCCCAAATTGTGCGTAGACAGGAGATCTAGTTATGGAACTTAAGCGTTTGACTTCACGAGCTGTGCTCTGTAAACATGAAGAATCAAAATGTGTTACGAAAAATAGTTTCTTACAGATACGGGTTGGTTATACTTTTAAGCGTTCATTGGCAATTAATTTTCGAAAACAAGGGACACTTGATTTATCATTCTTTATTTTTCCAACCAAAGAATGGCTAATTACCGAAAAACAAGGAATTGATGACCCATTTTTACTATACAGATAGGTAATAATCACTAACGTTTAATTATGCTGTATTTTATATCTGTTAGGTACCCATTCACTTACATAAAAGCAAAGTTGTTATCGCATTAACTTTAAACTTGGACTGAAAACATTTATTAAGATTAGTGTGACTAGAAATTATATGCATACCTGGTAATATAGATAAGCTGAATAAAACAAGATCAGAAGCGGCATTATGGCCCACAGAGATATGGTGCTCACGATGCCAATCAGCGCAAAAGTTGAAAGGAGCTGGAATACTTGGTTCAGAAACATATTTACAAATACAGCAACATTACGGTCTATATCGCCGAGATCCTTTGCAAATCTATTGATCATCCGACCAACTGGATTGGTGTGGAAAAATACCATTGGAGCTCTTAAAATGGAGTTAAGCATAGCGTCATGCAACCTTTTGGCTGCAGAGAGACTTGAAGTGATCAACCAGTAAGAGTTGGCCAAGTTTATGAGTACCTGAATTCAATGACAAGTTCAGTACAAATCTAGATCTTAAGAGCTGGCATTTGCACAGTTGCATCACAAGAAACAAATATAGACAAGACTCTAGAAAACCACAGGGTTGTAAAAAAAAAAATGCAGATTTAAACTGGCTAAGCATTTTCAAGAAAATTTAACATTTTACTCTCTTGTTAAATATAGAAGTTTCAACATTTGACGACTTCATTGTACTTATAAAGAAAACTATGGTATTACCAGAAATTATTATAGTGTGCATTAGTGGGGAAAAAAAAAAAAAACGCAATAAATTATAAATGCATGTTTGCCCACTATTTTGTCCATTTTTACCTGACTGAGGGATAGCATTGCATAAACTAGACAGTAGAAACCTGGGCCATGGATCTTTGGGGTGCTTAGATCAGTCCAAACACTTAACCAAGTACTACTCATAACTCGAAAGACTTCAGTTGACACATAGCAGGCAAAGAGTATCATAACTACCCAAAATCCTCCCAATGCATTCTTATACCTGAAAAATGAAAAATGAGCTCAAATCAACATCTACGTTGTATATTGAAACGGGATAGGTAAACCAGTGAAATTTGCACAGTTGCCAGCAGATAGTAATTAAGACTTTCTTCCTCCAACGAGAAGAACTGTGTTAGAACAAAGAAAAACAGGGATGTACAATTGACAATTACAGTATTTACTAATTATCTACTTCATCTTTTGATAGAATATGTTCAAGAGCATTATACTTTCTGCAAAGAAGGTCCACCAAGAGTTAATCAACTCACTGTGGGTAGGAATTCTTACCTCATCAGAACTTTCAAACTGACAACACCTGTCTCACGTTCCTCCTGCTTAACAAGAACGGACTTGCCTTTTTCCACTTTGGTTACTTGACCAACACTTTTTGGCATCTCATTTGCCATGCCATTACCAGAAGAACTCAAGTCCTTCTGCTCAGCTTTCTCATCATCCTTTTCTTCCACATGTTCCTCCACCTTGCCCGCATTTTCCATTAGCCTCTTAAATAATACGCCATTGTTGATAAGTTCGTCAAAAGTTCCCTGCTCTTTCACCATACCTTCATGAACCAAGAGAATTCTTTCTACTTGCGGTAGAAAATGAAGCTGGTTTGTAACAAGCACTCTGGTTTTCCCTCCCAGTTCTTCTTTGATGCATTTATCAAAAACCTGAGAAGGTAATTGTTTTAAGATTATACACAGCCCAAAGGTATACTCTGCTCATATTCTAGAAACTGTTCACTACGTACAGCGTGTCCGGACAATATTTCTCTCAACCAAATTGATATAGGACACAAACAGTTGTCTAAAGGGGTCAGTAGAGTTTTGATTGTATTAGAAGTTATCAGTTGAATCGAAGAGAGTCTCAACTTTTATATCTGTTTAGCGGGGGTCTCTTGAAGCCTTAGTATCGACTTGGAGTTATTTTGTCTAGTTGAAAAAAATCTAGCAAAAGTTGTTCACCTCTTGAATCTTGAGAGTTGAAACTTAACTTGCCTTGAAAAAAATAAAAAATTACACAAGCTTTCAACTTCAAGGTAGCCACCTAATGCATGCATATCCGATATTGAGTCTTTCCTGGGTATTGTGTAAGTTAATTCACCAAACTTCATTCCAGAAACCGCAATGTTTAACCCTTAAAACATATGTGCTATTGCGCTAACATATACAGAAATGAACAACCTACTTTCTAACATATTAATCAAGTAAACCAAGTGAATTTAGAATTGAGAGAATGGAAGGGGCAAGTTATGTTGAACTCTGACCAGAAAACTGTTTATTTGGAATCTTGAGTACAACATTACCTGGCGTCCCACATGAGCATCTAGAGCACTTAAAGGGTCATCAAATATATATACATCAGAATTGGAGTAAACGGCCCTAGCCATGGAAACTCGTTGCTTTTGTCCACCACTAATATTCACCCCCCTCTCACCAATCTCTGTGAGATCACCACCCTGATAAAATAAGGGGGTAAGACAACATGTAGAACGTAAATAGTAAAATTAGGAACTTGATGGAAAAATCACGCTCTTGCAGCCTAGACAAGTGATTTCACAATTATTAGTTCATAAGCAATCACTTACAGGGAGTATGTCGAAGTCATGTTGCAAGGCAGTCATATGTATAGCCTTTTCATAGCGTGAAGCTTCAAAAGGAGAACCGAATAATATGTTATCACGTACCTGATAGGCATACGATTATATGGAGCTCTAAGTTGGATTATTGGAACCACGTAAGAAGATGGATAATGGAACTGATTTTGAAACAATTTGGAAGCTTTAATTATAACGTTATAACTGTGACTTACTGTTGCATTAAAAATCCATGAAACTTGTGGAACATAAGCAACAGTTCCTCGAACTACAACATCTGCGTCTGTTGTAGGAGGTAATTCCCCAAGCATAGCCGATATCAGTGACGTTTTTCCTTCACCGGTACTGCCAACAACTGCCACAAGGCTACCCACCGGTATATTCAAATTAATGTTTGATAATGTGGGTTTCTCTGCCTGAAAAAATAAGATGGATTTAGACATCAGGAACTCAAAATGCAAATAGGAACAAAGCTTAACCAATATATTTACTTCAGATTTTAACTGATTGTACAAACTATTTTCAACTACAGTTAATTAAACTAGCATGGTTACCATCTGCGATGATATGAATTTGCATTATTTATCAAGTAGTCTGGACCTAGAAAGAGTTATACGAGTTACACCAAAGGCTATAGTAACAATTTATCTTTGTGAAATAAACAAGGTACACCTTTGAATCCCAAGAAAAATTTCCGTTCTTTATTGATATAGCTGGAAGGCCTGGCTCAAGAGGTGGGTTTGGCAGAAGAAGTCTCTCCTCAGCTAAGAAAAGTTCCTCCAGACGTTTCAGTGAAACATTTGCATTTACAACCTGCCAAGATATTCAAATACAATTTTGGTTTCTTTATAATGCATTGGACAATAAATAAATAAATAAATAAATAAATAAATAAATAAATAAAAGTACAAATGTCAGAGTAGGATCTTAGATACAATAGGAACACGCCAAAATAAACTAAAACAAGAAAGTTATGACATCTGGTAGGTGATTCTCTTTATCTTGCTAAGAAGAGTTTGCAACATCAGGAAAGATGCCTCACAGCTCTTAAATATCTAAGGAACCTCCTCGGCCTAATCAATGGAAGACAATCTTTGAAGCCTCATTTGTTTCTAGAGACTCATGTGCAGGAATAAGATTGATCTTACATGACCTATAAGTCATTGTTATACAACAAGATGAGTAACGAGTCAAACAAACTCATGATAAACGACCAGAGCTCTAAGAATCCTAACAGCGCTAAATGCATAATGACTCCACTTCCCTTTTAGATAACAGACTCATGGGACACGGAAGTAACATTATATCCAGTATTTGGGTTAAACGAATCTTTGAAAACCGCAATGAAACATGACGGTTATAAGAACTCAGGAGGAACTTTTTCACATCATGAAACCTCATGTACTATGTAAAACCAGTAGTTGGGAACCAACAGAATAGATTTAAATAACTGCTCCAGTAATTACCAAAAAAAAAAGGCTAGCATGATCAGTACTATTGTATGTATAAAAAGGAATATACAAGGATAAACAGAAATAAATAGCACCTGCGTAATCAAATTGGGAATCATGAACAAGGGAAATCTTAACACTGCAAACAGTGAAAGTGATGTAAACGCCCTCGCAGGTGTTAAAACCCCACCAAGCAAAGTGTACATCCCAAATGATATAACTGTTACCACAACAGGAACACTGTTGAGGATGAAACGATTCAACTGCAGCAAGAACAGTATGTTAGAAAAAAATGTATGAGATAACTAGGCTTCTCTCATACACATTGTCGCATTGCACAAAATGTGCATATGTGGTTCATGCCCCAGATTACTTGTATAGGTAAGACAAAGAAAGGTGATGCAGAAAAGAGGCCAGGTATATTTACTAAGTTACTAAGTAATGGATTTCACGTCAAGTTTATCGATAGATGTTTAATCAAAATAGAAAATTGCTTGGCGATGATACTATAGCTTTTCTGAAAAGAAGAATTGCTTGGCTAGTCATGATGTAAATGCAAAGATGGCAATTTTCTTTTTAATAGAATAGGGGCTGTTATTCAGAAAGGGGTTGGTGCCCAGCTTGTTACCAGGCTACCAGCCAGTTTTTAGCGTACCAATGATGGTGAATAATTTATAATAAATAGAAAATTGATCACAAGAGCCACAAGCTTAGTAGAAGATTGCATTTTTTCCCTACCGCTGATAGTAGTTGGGACTTGCGGAACCATGAGAGCTCATCATCACGAACACTTTGGACTTTCGATTTAAAACTCCACTCCCAAGCATAATATCTGATCCATTTCAATGGATAAAAGATTCAGATGATCGATGTCAAAAAATCTAAATTTGTAATAAAATTAGTCATTTTCAAAATGAAAGGTACTTGACAGTGTCCATTGCAGCCAAAATTTCATTCATGAGGCCAATCCTTTTGTCTGTACGCTGTAGACCTTCCTTAGTGAGCTTCTTCATTTTGTTAATCACAAATGTCTGCTTCCAGAAAATGACCAAACAAAACAAACTACTTAGTGACTTAACACAAGGAGAATGCAAAGACATACTGAGAAGAAAATTAAGAGCGGTTTTATCCTACGCAAAGCTATTTAAGTATAACAACTTAGTTGTGCAATCGAAGGTTATTCTAAAATCCATGATTCTGCGGGTGGCTGTATAAGAAGGGTTAACGACTTGATTTGCTGACAACAGAACTACAGCTATGCAATCAAAGGTTATCATAAGATCCATAAATTCAGAGCACTATGGTAAACAGACTTAATGACTACTACTAACAATACTTTTCTAGAAGATAAAGATGAGAAAGTCAGTAGTACTGTGCATGCTACAGGTGGTCAGTACCTGTAAGGGAAACATCAAAAGTAGCACTAATGAGCCTAACAAAGAAGCAACGCCAAGTTCATTGTAGAGAAGAACCATAGCAACGATGATTCGAAATGGTGCTGACCACACACTGTGAAGCTGTTGACATATTTGCTGCAAGCAGAAATGAAGAACTTAGTTACAAGTATGTCCAACAAGAGAAATGGTGAAAAAATCATAGGTCTAACTTGTGGTTAAAAGTAGTGAAAAGCACTATTTAGATATAAAACATGAAATGAACTGTACAGCATACCCCACGGGCTAATTTTTTGGTTGATATGTGGGACAGGGACTCATTTGGATTCAAAACTTTAGTATCTCTTATAGTTATTGGACATGATGGAATTTTAAAAAGGTGCAAGAGAAACCGCTCAAATGCCTTATATGGTTATATTGGAGTCTTGTTAAAGAGTATAGATCGTGTTGAAATGGGAAGCGTGATTTTTAACAATAATGGAGCATGCCTGAAGAGATTCAGCATCTGTGGTCATCAAGTTGGTAATCTTTCCAGATGGAAACTTCTTACGCGCCTCGTGCGTCAATTTTAATGATTTGCGAAATATGGCAGCAACCTGAAACCAAATTAGATGCTCAAATAAATACGATCCAGTAGGAATAGCTCTCTGAAATAGAAAAAAAAAATTGAATGTGTAGGAAGCTTGCTTCTCAAGAAAATATGGTTATGTAATAAAAAAACATGTACACAAACTCCAAAATTTTCTGTACTCACAATCTACAAAGGCAACAATAATTCAGGCAAATCTGTGTATGTCTGACACTTTTACTAGGTGACAAACACAGTAAGTAAGAAAAAGCATAATACATGGCCATGACGACACACCTATATTTGTCTTTGTTATTATGAGCTGTGTTATTTGTCTTATGTTGTGCTTAAAGATAACGATCTACCATGGTCACTTGGTACAGGCAAGACCTTGACCTAGAAGATACATCCAAACCCATCTATTTGAAAGTAAAGAAAACAGATATACACATTCCTAACTTTACGCCTGTTTAGGGGGTCCGCACGTGCAGAATATGCAAATTAGTGTCAATGCATGTTGGAATGGTAAAAATACAAAGATTGTCATAATAATTGAATTCCACACTGAAATCACAATCTAAAAAATCTAAAAAAACATTATAACCTTTATTTTGTAAGAGTAAGACTAGAATTTTAAACGAGGAAGAGAACTATAATAATAGGAATTATCTACTTTTGAGAAAACAAGTGGACCCATTAGAGCTAATCACTCCTCAAAACTTATCTATATCAAAGATCACCTTGAGATTTAAATCACGTATCAAAATAAAACAAAAAAAGATCAAACTACATACCAGTGTGGACCTCAGCCGGTAACCCACACGCATGACATTCTGAAAGTATTGTGCTTCGGAAAGAACCCCCAAGGTCTGCACCATATAAACCTTAAGTCAATAACAGTAACCGCTTAATGTACCGATATTATTGGATACCTGAACTTGTCCTACAGTAAGTCTTGAAGCCAAGGACGGCTCTAGCTAAGGGGATGATGCTGTAATAACAGCATGTTTGCATTCACTTAGTTAAACCTCTTAATAAGTTTGTGTGTTTAGATGGAGGGATTGTTGCATGGCTGGAATAGTTCAACATTGCTGCAAAGACAGCAGTGGCATAGGTACTATAGGGTGCAATGTTGCTAGAGGTCTCTCAGGTATGTTCAAAACTTCAAACCTCCTTGGTTTGCTAAAAGAGGACAGTATCAAGTATGCTTGGGAAGAGGGTTTCAAAGTTGCCAGTAGGTATCAGGGTCAAGGATCGCTCCATATTTAAACGAGTGGGCTTCTTACTAAGTACATGTTCTGGTGTATGTGGTCCGTATGTGAACTTCATCGTAGGCGTTGCCCGAGGCCCACAATACACTGGATGCTTTTACGTATTAAGAAGCAGAGAGAAATAACAGTAAAATAGGATAATACAAACAAACATCGTAGCTGCCAAGTAAACATTGTATGGTAAAGGAAAGACATGTGCGTCAGATTCATACCACTCCGACAAAAATTGAGAAGGCATAGATGTAGCCAATCCAAGCTGGTTCCCCTTCTTGCATAGACTGCATATGGTTTGAACAAGCTAATCATGAAATCTTACAGAACAAACATATAGAACAATGAACAGCAAATCCTGTTAAAGAGCTATGAAGCATGAAATGTGAAACTACCTCATCACACCTGTAATCAGGTAAACCATACCGATAATATGAAACCTAAGAATGTAACTAATAGTGTGGAAAAAGGTGGTTGAATGTAAGGAAACTTTGGGCACTCGGCAAATTAGTTAATCATGACTTCTGTTTCAGAATAATTCTTGCACAACAAATCCGAATATGGTGAAACAGTAAAATAAATAAGACAAACCGAAAGAGGGGACATGAAGTTGTGAACAAAGACAAATTGATACAACCGAAAAAATAAAAGACATGGTTTAAAGCTGTTTATCATTTAGCAAAAACTATCAAGGATACCAATCCTTAAGGAATCAGTGTGCATCGTCATCTACATATGTATAACCTCTTCCTTTTTCCACCATAATTAATGCATGAAAGTGTAGAAACGAATCAATGTCATAAATGATATCGTGCTGTGGTTTTTAAGCCTAAGGACCTAAACCTAATACTTGGTATGATATCAGACACAGATCATAAATATGGAAAGATGTCGGTGATAGATGCAGCACTCCTAAACTTTAGTATACTTTTAAGAGAATGAGAAACAGAAAGACAATCTTTACAAGTAACATTAACTTCTGTCTAGCATCAACAATGAAAAGTTTGCCATTGATACAATTAAGAGGAACTTCAAAAAAGATCATGAAGAAAATTGCACCCACTGCCTGCTAAACAATACAGGAAAAGAAGACTCACCTTCAATAGACGATTCAATATAACTGGGCCCACAAACTGAGAAAGATCATTGCCGATCTAGAAAAATAACAAAGCATTAATACACCATGAGTTACAGTAATCTAGCGTGATAAGAAGCCCACCACTTTGTCCAACTAGGCAATTGCTTAACACGTTTTTAAGAATATAACAAGCACAATATACAGTACAGTAGTAATGCATGCAACCCTATGTTTTTGTTATGACACCTAATTGTTGAACTACGTCTATGGCCTCCTTACGTCCTATCGACAGAAGGTTCCCTGATAGTTTTATGAGGTTTATCCTATTATTATGTAAATCTTTCTACCATAAACATATCGTCATAAATTATCTACTCTTGCCACAACATTGGTAACAAGCTATCATTGCCTAGGATGGATCAACAGTCGAATATTTATATCAACTCATAGTGCAGTCAAAGGTTCTAGCCAAATTCTAGTTCATGTAAGAAAAATGCACATGGTGAGCCAATAAATAGGGGATTGAACAAATAAATTTGCAACTAAAAAGAGACATGTTTCTTGCAGAGATAATAAGAAGAAGAATTATTTTCAGGAGCAGGAAAAAAATTGATTTCAAACGACTCAGCTAAGAGACCAAAAAATCTTAGTAATTAAGACGGATGTTTTATTACCTTAAAAAACCCTCCAAACCAAAACCTACAATGGAAACATAGGAGAAAGTGATTATGGTGAATAAGTCCAACCACATGTACTCATGTCATAGATGCATAAACAAAAAAACTCCATACCTTCCCCCAAGGCTACTATTAAGTGCTCTCAACAGCCACGGTTTAGGTTTTTGAGATTCCTTTAACCAACAGTCTTGAAACCTACAAAGATACCATTACATATGTGACTAATTTTAAAATCTAACTAAAGAAAAGCAAATTTTGAGGGACGCAACATGATGAATACTTGCTATTCAATGTGTCAGTCTTATCCCATATATCTAGCTTCCACACATCCTTCTCAGTTATCGGTTTTCTAAAGCCTTGCTCCATGAGTGGTGTCATCCATGCGAAAGAAATCTCTGCAGAAGAAAGTGCACAGAACCAACATCAGATGGGGTAAACCAGCTCACGGCAACTTGATATTGTCTAAATGGTTGTCGTGTGATACATGGTGTTTTATACACAGGAGACAATCCCTGTTTGATTTACGGGGATGTGTTAGCACCAGAAGAATAAACAGAAAAGGCTAAAGATACTCATGTAAAGTTTCTATAATTAGTTTCATAAACAAAAGTCCAACAAAGTTCGATTCGTTTTTTAGTTGCTAAATCTATATAGAGGATGTTGCAACTGCTTTACCTTTCATATTGTACAATTTTATTCATAAAATAGTAACAACCGCAGTTTAATAGACCCATCACTTACTGGAAAATACGTTGACATGCCTCTCTGGACAAATCTGCTCCTCCCCGTGAAGTGTTTGATACTCTATGTTTTCAACAAGCTCTTCCCTTAGTGGAGTGTAGCCCGGATATGGATCCAAATTAGGTACGTAAAATAACAAGAAAACTCCATAGAACACCTGTGTACAAATGATACCCATTACATGAAGATGCAATAGACATATTTGAGAAAGAATGTAAAACAAAAGTATAACTGATAAAATGGCCGAGACCGGGCTTAAAGTCTCAGGGCCTCTAATAAATTTTTATATAGTATTGTAGCACCTTCTATGCCCTCTGAGTCTCAGTATTATAGTTGTGCTACTTTTATTATCGGCACTCATGCAATGTAAGCCAGAATCTAAAAGGTGTCTAGCTATTTATATGAAATAGGGGGAACCTGAGAAGGATGCAAAAGTCATAAATTGTACCTGACAGAAAACTTCGCTGCTGTATAGGTACAATATGGACCTGTATTGACAAAATAGAACAAAAATTTGAATAAGAAAGAAATGATGGTATATTCCATCTTATGTGAACAAAATTAGCACAAAATCTAGCAAGTTAGAGGACTTACGGATTCTGGTATTCTTTCACAGAGAGAACAAGATTTACCATAACAGCATCCCCTACAAGCGCATAAATGACTCCAAATCGGACGTACCAACGAAATTCGCGTATGTAGATCTTAGTTTCTAGATAAATCATAACCAGCATAGAGAACCAAGCAAAAGCCTCGATGACAAGAGAAAGCATCTGTAACAAGAACATTTGATTGACCGTATACATCAGGTTCGTTGCAAAAGTTAATTAAACATACTTTATTTTATCCAATTTTCAGCATATGCCCTATATTAGACATCTTTAATACCTATCAGTGCTATAGGAACCAGAGTTGTTAAATGGTGCCCCTGTTAAACTCTATTACTAATATAATAACATTCTAGTCTAATGGTAAAGCTTTATCCAGTAGCATTGGGACTTATATTGGTTGCCAGTGTAACCAAATATTGTTACACCACAATTTCAAAGTCCAAGAACATCATTAATAAACCTTATTTTGTTTCTTTCCTATTCAAGAGCTGCAGCAAAGTTCTCTACTGCTACCATTGTCAGGTCCAGTGTTAACTTCGGTGTTCATTGACCAGAAATACAAACAACATTCAGAACCTCCCAGGGTATTCACAGGCACATACCACTAAATTTCAAATTGGCAACGACAGAATAAGATTTTGCATAAATTTAGTACAAACAATTAGCAATAACAAATTATCCGAACAAATGCTGCAACCTAAATGTTCAAACATCAATAACGAACAAACCGCAAAACCTAAGTAGAGTACTACAAGCATATGAAATAACACAAACATGTAAGATTGCAAAAGAGAGCATCACCTCATAAGGAGCAAGCGCAGTCTGGCCATCCAGATTCAAAATGGAAATGCCCATAACCAACCTAACAATTGGCTCCACAGCACAGTATGCAGCTAACAATCCCAAAAAGTAATTATAATAATTCGACCTCAACCGAAACCTCTGAACTGAATAATCCTTCATCGTTTTCCACATCCGGTAAACGCAGAGACCAAGAAGAACAAGATGAGTGATGGAAATCACTAAAGTATCCATACCACAAGGAGTATAAACCCCAAATGCATTCTGCACAAGTTTAGACCAAACTCCATTCTCCACTGGCTTACAATACCAAACCAGTGGTTTGAAACCCATCTTTTCACTTGTTCAATCACAGCTCAAGTCCAACCAGTGATTCCTACAGTGATGAAGAAGTAGAGTTGAAGCATCAAACAAACAAGTTAGGGTTTATTGAACAGAATGCCAGAATCTAGATTAAATAAAAAAATTACAGAAGAATCCAAGAGAAACATAAAGCTTACCTGATTTGGGGTAGAATGAGGTTATGGAGGGATAGAGAAGAGAGATATTTCCTCCATTTTTTTTAGTGGATAGCGAGAGCGGACAAAACCTGGGGCGTCATCGCTTACACATAAACAATTACGAATGCCGAATGTCAACGAGATTGGAATGTCAAATGTGGTGGTGGACCTGGTGGTGGTGACGACGTGCCTTGTTACCACATCAAAGCCCACAATCATCAAGGTTGCCCGTGCTCCGACAAGAAAAATACAAATTGGTTAGGAGAATTGGTCGCTGAAAATTCAATTATGGGGTAATCTAATTCTTGGATTCCAATCCCAAAAATTAATGTTTGGTTGAGGTAATTCAATTATTTTTGTTTTTACTCGGGAATCCAATTCCATTGCACTACTAGACCAATCACCAATGCAATGGAAATCTATTGTTTTGGAGGGAATTGGATTCCTAGGAATCCAAAATCTTGATTACTGGTTTGTTATGTTTGGTTCAAGGAATTGGATTAATTCCCAAAAATTGGATTCTCAGGAATCAAATTCTCCCAATAAAACGAGGTGTAAAGGAAAAAACAGTGGCTATTGGCATTTGACCATCTATGCATATAACTTCCCCGATCACTATTTTGATAACAAATCGAGACCTTCGGTGTTTGAGAGTTCAGGTTATGCAAGTTACACCGACCACATAAATGTCGCGTTAATCCAATTAGTCGGAAATTTTTAATGTTGATTTACCATTGTTAATATCTTTCTTTAGATCAAAAAGGTTAAAGTCTATATTTTTTATTCCGATCATTTTTCTTATTTTCTTAGCTTAAAAATAGGCTAATTTGGAAATGTGAAAGACTCGGTACAAACTCTACAATGCATTTAACATCAGATCGTTATTGTATTCTAAGTGGTTGCTCAAACCATCAGATCATTGTCGAGGTCAACAAAGTACCATCTCTAAAACGAATGATGCTTCCATACTTTAGAAACATCTTCTCCGGCCATCAGATTGTTCTCGAGGTCAACAAAGTACCTTCTCCAGAACCAATGTTGTTTCCATACTTTAGAGGCATCTTCTTCGGACAGCATTCGGTTTGTGTTGGGTATGAAATCGTAGGCATGAAAAGTCATAATCACTACAAATAAAGGCGACAAGTATATATGACAGAAAACTTGAATAAGCATACAAATGACGGGGAATACAAAAGTGATGAAACGGAAAGCAGTCAATGCATAATTGAAGCCAAATTTGGGCCGCATAGTTGAACCTCCAACGGGTATAATGGTAACATATCATCGCTAGAGAGAAATATTCAGCCTAACGGACCCCATAACCATGCAAATCCTGCAACACAAATACAAGTGGTGGTTATAATCAAGTAGTCATACATATCGAAAGGCCCCGTCATGCCTCCTAATTTGATATATATCATAATTCCCAACATGATCTGAAATCGAAAATTTCATTACATTAGTGATACTTGGACACAGAAAAAGAATGTATAGTTGACCAACAAATATTTGAACTCCTCCGACTATGAGGAAAAACCTTCTGCAACCTTGACTGACCAAGACTATACTAATGATGGTTGCAGTAACGTTGGCCCCTCCAATGATGGCGGTGTACGTTAGAGATGCACTTGTTCCGAATCCAACAACCTGAAAAAGGTAAGGAGCATGGAGAACCATTACTGTGAGTTGTTGAAACAAGATAAGAGATATTTCCATCGGACGGTAGGGCATGTACATGTTAAAAACATGGTTCAAGTACCTATCACGAACCATACCGAGTTTGGAAACTCATGTCTACTTTTTTGCTCTTTCAGTTGGTGAACCTATCAATAACAATGTGCACGGTTTGCATGATCTATCTTTTAGCAAAACATTCTTATACATCAAGGTGAACTTTTTAACTAACTTAAGCCACTTTGGCTCTAGGTGGTTCGAGAAGTTTGAGTTGGACTTTGGGCGAGTCATGGATATCTTTGTTCATGAACTTATTTGAGCCATACTCAAAGGTTGCTTAAACTTTAAGCTAGACCTCCATTGATGATCGATAAATAGATGACATCGAACAACGATACACCTTGTATCCGAAAAGACGAGGGTACCGAGTACACCACCAATCTTTTTGGTTACAACCTATAAGATCAACCTTGAAGGGTTCATGTATTCGAAGAACACAAGAACAAGATCTCTTTCGTTACTGACTGAATCACTCAACGGGAGTCGGTACAAGATACCGAAAGACTATATCAACATACAAGTGCATACTTTAATTATAAATGACAAGTCAAAAATAATGCGGAAATAAAATAAAGTATGTTACGACTAATTTATCCCATAGTATATTAACTATCAAGAGTGTTGTAAATGAGTATTAAACTAAGCATATCAAGGACCCTTGTTCCCGACACCCTCTGAATACAGAGTAGCAAGTCTGTGGAATTCACCGAAGTCCTTTATGATATGATAATGCGTTAACTGAATATAAACTGTAAACTACTGATTTAAACCATAATAGCGAGAATCATAACTAAGTTAACAATGAACACAATATAATGAGGTTCAGCACGGGTGTGCTTACATCCTCGGGGAATGAATCTAAGTAGCTTTATTACTAGAATTCTGGATTACAATGGTGTATACTGAGCTAAGAGATAATCATTTTGGAACCTTTGTATATATATAGTATCTCTCCTAAAATGCTCGACCCCCTTCTCCTTAGATGAGGGGGGGTATTTATAGTAGTTTCAAGGGATGAATCTTCTTTGTTGCCTATAGCTTCTTCTAATATTTGATGGTCTTTGTTATCAGCTGGACTTCGTGCACCGCCCTGGTTGTCCATTCCCAGGATGACACCTCTCCTGCTGAGTTTATCTTTGCTACCATACTCTCGCGGTGTATTTGACGATACTTATCCCTTTGGTTGCTTTATACCGTTTTCTCTCTCATCCGATAGTCGACACGTGCTTCTTTCCTTCTGTCATGGTATAAAGTGTTGAAGTGACCACTGCAACACGCGTCTGTCATGCCCAGGCCTATCGAGGCTATATTCATCCTGGATTTCATTTTTATCATGCCTCGTGATGAGATAAAGTCCTTTGGGGATCGTTTCTGTGCTTCTTCTTTGTTTTATTATCGTGCCCCTGGTCTTCAGATGGAGCCATGTGTCCATCGTAAATTATATATTAACAAAGTACACACAGGGTAACGAGGAAACTACAAACTCAAACTCGTAGAAAACAGAGGGACGTAGTCCAGTTTAGAATATTCTTAAGAATTAAACCGCCAACAGACCTACTCTCAGACTTCGGACTAGTTGGTTACAACAATATGATCCTAATACGACTATTAGTCACAAAGCTTCCCCTCAGTATTCGTACGCCTCCAACCACATCAAGGTGATTACGCACATGTACTCCCTTGAGAAACTAAACGCCCTTTACTATATTTCTTATTAAGAGCTGCTCCACAGTCCCTTCGTGAAGACTGACGCTACCCGACCTCCAATCGGACGACTACAACCTTTACGAACACCAACCAATATAGCGGCATGTCAAACCACTATATGATATCCTTGGTAACTAACAAATATTTCACCGAAGTCTTTTACACCAAAAGCGAGGATATTTAAGTTTACATGGTAATAATCCCCTCAAGATATCAAACAAGGTTTAAAAACCAAACTCTTGATATTAATCAACAGTAACCTTGTCGTCCCAGTTGAAATCAA
>JAJJMA010030986.1:0-24221 GCA_023529015.1 Papaver nudicaule
AATTCTACGCAGATAAATTGCAAAATAACAGATGGATAAATTTGTTGTATACTGACTGAAGTAATTACTTGCCTGAGGGCTGTGGTTACTATACTGGATAATACTGCAAGTCTCCCATCCTTTTCACAAGGATGTCCGGATCAGAGAAACCGTTCCGATCGATGCAATACTGGGGAGCGTTTAAATCCACATCTCGAGAGGACAATACCAGCAGGAAAATCATTCAAGAAAACTGGGGAACGTACACAAAAAAAGAAAACAGGAAGATCTTTTGTACCAGATCAGGGATTTGAGAGTGGCATATTTGGAAGAGTTAATATATGTTCTCTTTTCCAGTCATTTTAATCTTTTTTTTTGTTTTGGTATTTTCTCTTATGTTATTCATATGCCATGTATATCTGCAGGGTATACCATGCAGCCTTTATTCTGAAGAAAAGGAAAAAATTGTTGCTAGAGGTGTGGCTTATATCGAAAGGGAAACTGAGCAAACTGTTCAGGTTGGTGGGGAAAACGAGCAGAAGATTGTTTGCAATTTAGTGCAGGTTGATGAAGTGTTAGAGGAGAAACTCAGTTTACCCATAGCCGATATGGGTTGTGATAATCTGGGAGAAGCGACTGGCGCTTTCATCGACTGGCCAAAATCTCATATAATCTTCAGTACAAAGGTTAGTTGCTTGGCTCGTTTGTCGAGGGAAAATAATTTTATTTGTGTTTTCACTTGAGTCATGACTGATGGATTCCATTTTGGTTCCGGAATATATGTTGCATGAAAATTACTTACTACGTACTACTATATTGATGCAAAGGTATCTCAGAGAAAAGAATTTGAATCCGGGCAAATAAAGGAGATAAAAAGAGCAAATGTTCTACCAACTGGAAGGGGATCTCAGAGAAAGGAGTCTCAATCTGGGCAGCGCAAGGAGACAACAAAGGCACAAGGTCCACAGTTGGAATCTCAGAGTACTGAATCTCAATCCGCGCCAAATATGGGGGTAAGTTTTTTTTTTTTTTTTTTGTACAGTTACTTGAATAAATATTGTTTATGTTCCTATATATTGTACATATTTCCGCAGGGTGTAAAATGCAAGCTCTGGCCAGGAGTGTCAGGTTCCCAATCTAAATGTTGTTGCTCGAGGTAGAGCATTCAAATTACTGAGAAAAAAGGTGTTACCTGCAACAAATGAAGATGTTGATTGCCACAGAGTCCTCATTGATGAAGTATTAATGCCTGCTTACCGTTTACCCGTACGTACTGGAAGTATTAAAATATTAGAGAAGGCACTTGGAAAGGCCATTGCTTGGCCAAGAGAGTGGGTCTCTTTGGATGTAATGCCTGAGACGCAAACAGCGGAAGTTTCTCTGACGAGACTAGGAGCCGATAATATCTTGTCTTCGACGCAGGAACTACTGAATGAGTCACAGGATGTGGAGCAATCAAAAGCCTGTCAACATGAAGACAGTCGTACGGCAGGTTTCAAACATGCAATGGAGAAAACACAACAGAAGATACCAAAAAGGTCTGTTATGGCTCGCAGGGTATATTCAACTCCAGTCGGTAAACCAAAGAATACGAGGAACGTCGCAAGGATGCTATCACTACCGGAAGATCATCATTTGGAGTCTCCATCCAAAAAACTAAAGAACTAGTGTTTAAGATGATAAATGCATGGTCTGTAACATTTTCTTTTGCAAACTCCTAGAGCCGAGTTAAACAAACAATAATTATTAATAATATGAATTTCCAGATTAAATTTAATTCCATGAATATTCCCCTGGATGACCCGTCCGGGTCGGCTGGTGTCGGTAAATAACCATTCTTATCACCCGACCCGGGAACTGGTAAAAAAAAACATTTACCGAGCCACGTGGATGGTTACAGAGGTATCAATCTACGGCTAAAATTCCATCATCTCCCGCACATCTAGCGACACGTGTATGGCTCAGATCCGAAATATTTCCAGGAAAATAACGGCTCAGATAATACCACGTGGATGGTGGAAAATGCATCTTTTCTGAAGGCTGAGAACGCTTGTATCTGGACGGTTGATGTTCCATCATCAGAGAACAGTTTCTTGACATCGTACAGTGGAAAAATGCTTCGGATATTGCATTCGCGTGTTTGTTATCAACATGCAGCCACGATATTAATGACGCCAAGAGTCTGAAAGGTACAAAACAAACACTTGGGACTAATATGTTGCGTCTTTTATATGATTTTTACGACGGCCCAAATGGATACCAAGAGACTGAAAGGTATCGAATAAACACTTCGGACAAATATTTGCGTCTTTTATATGATTTTTTACGACGGTTCAAATTATCCTAAGAGTCTGAAACTGTATAGAATAGACACTTGTAATTATATTTCGCGTGTCCAGGAACGAGTTTTACGACGGTTCAAATGGTACCAGGAGTCTGCAAGGTATACAACGAACACTCAGAATGATATTTTACCGTGTTTTAGATGATCTTTACGACGGTTCAAAATACTTCTGGAGTCTGAAAGGTATACAACAGACACTCAGAATGATATTATTGCGTGTTTTAGATGATCTTTACGACGGTTTGAGTGATTACTAGTGTCTAATGAGACCCGTATTGCCACTAGAATTGGGAAAATTTTGCATCAATGTGCGACGGGTGGTTGGGAAGGCCATGTCCGTTAATCCTTATACTGACACTCAAAAGCCAGAGTAGCAATAAGGGATATAAAACACGTCAACACTCGACACGCTCCGGCCATTTTTTTTGGAAGTGTCTGAATACATGCGGACACTATACAAAACCGTCTTAAATGCTCATTTGTGTACTAGTGAAATCAGCAGAGGTTGAGATATGATCCCTACTCTAGCACGTATAATGCAGGATGGCGAGATCACCCTAACTTTAGCTACGCTAACAAGCAAGTTGTGGTTCAGCAACCTGTTTTCAACCGCCGGAATGAGTATCAACAACAATTTCAACCACCACAGCAACAACAAAATCAAGGTTCAAACATGGAGGATTTGTTAAAATCATTCATGCAAAGAACCAATAATGCAGTGAAGGATTTGCAAACGCAAGTTAGCACTATGGCAAGTGAGTTGAATCAGTTGAAGTCACAGAATAGTGGGAAACTCCCTTCTCAACCTATCATTAATCCAAAAGAAACGGTAAATGAGGTACCTAAGAAAATTTCTAAATCTCCTGTTTCTACTTATGTTCCTCCTTTGCCTTTTCCTCGCAGGTTTATTACTTCCAAAAAGACGGAACAAGAAACTGAGATTTTAGAAATTCTCAAGAAGATTCATTTGGATATTCCATTTGTGGATGTTATCAAACAAATTCCCCAGTTCGCGAAAGTGGTGAAGGATTTGTGTACCAAGAAGAGAAAACTCAAGGGTAATGAGGAGTGTGGGGAAGAATGCATCTGCTATCTTGCATAAGAAACTCCCACCAAAATGTAAAGACCCAGGTAGTTTTGATATTCCAGTTGTTATTGGTGATACTAAATTTAGCAAAGCTATGTTAGATTTAGGGGCTTCAGTGAATGTTATGCCCGCATCTATTTATGAATCTCTTAATTTAGGTCAATTGAAAGAAACTGGTGTTGTTTTACAATTGGCTGACCGTTCTAATGTTTACCCTAGAGGTGTTGTTGAGAATGTGTTTGTGCAGGTCAATCAATTGGTATTTCCGGCAGACTTCTGTGTGGTTGAAATGAATGAGGGCTCATCAGATTCATCCATCCCTTTGTTGTTGGGACGACCATTCATGAAGACGGCTAAAACCATCATTGATGTTGATGAGGGGACGTTGACAATGAAATTTGATGGAGAAACAATACATTTCAACATTTTCGAGACAGTGAAACATCCTAGTGATGTCAACTCTTGTTTCTCCATCATTGTGGTTAGTGATTTAGCTGAACGAATATTCAGAAAGAGAAGGCGAAAGAGTTCAGGCAATTACAAGGAAAAGAATAAGGCGTATCATGGTGACAAGATTTCTGGAAAACACTTTGGTATTGGACAAAAAGTTCTTTTATATAAATTTTGCCTACATTTATTTCCTTGTAAATTAAAATCACATTGGATATGATCTTTTGTTGTGCTAACTGTGTTTTCCAGTGGTGCAGTGAAAATTCAGAGTTTATCAACGGGAAAGGAGTTTAAGGTGAAAGGCCATAGGTTGCAACCTTACTGTGAAAACGATATCCCTCTGGAGGAGTCATAGAGAAAATACGTCAGGCTGATGACGTTAAAGCAAGCGCTACATGGGAGGCAACCCATTGTTTGTATTTGATTTTATTGTTTTGTTTGTTCTTTTTGCAGAAATACAAAGACTGCGCTTAATGGGAGTCAACCCATTCGATTTCGCTTTGTGGGAGTCAACCCACCGGATATCTACCTGTAGTTGAATTTCATTGGACGAGTCAATCTATATTGAGGACAATGTAGAGTTCAAGTGTGGGGGAGGTAAGTCTTTGTTTCTCACTCTCTCAAAAAGGCAAAAAACAGAACAGCCGAAAGAAAAAAAAAATGGCGAAAAGGTAAACAGGGCCATAGTTTGATGCTGGAGTGTTAAGCTTTCACTATGGGCTGGTTTTGAAGATGTACACTTACTAAAGAAGAAATGAGAAAAGGCTATCATGGTTGGATGTGAAAACAGCAACAAGAAGTCAGAGAAATTTCAAAAAGCCGTGCAAAGGTGATGATCGATACTACAATAACAATACAACAGTCTCAGTAGGAGGATTCAAGCAATTCAATTCCAGGTGGTGCAGAGAGTTCTAAATAGCAACAAGCAACCGCACACGGCAACAACTTACAACAACAATGTTTTATTTGGTTAACAAATGTTTGAATTGGATTGAATCTTTGAATAGTTATAAATGTATAGAGTATGGAGTATGTGTTGTGTTTATAGGGAAGGAGCTTTGGAGCTTAAAAGAAAACATACAGAACTCGTCTGTACATGAAAGGAAACCTGCATATCAGATGTTCGTGAAAAGGTCTGAACAAGAAGCTGCTGAAATCAGTCAAAACTGTGAGCTGGAATGATGAGTTTCAACTGAAGAAAGTGGAAGAATGAGAGGTGAATATGTTGAGTTGGGTAAAAGATGAGATGGGTTGTGTTTGGTTTCAGGATTGGCAGCCAAGAGGGCAAGTTTTGAGACAAGATTAGGTGGTGCAGTGAAGTTCAGGCCAAGGTATTTGGCTTGGTTCCGGCAGGATTCTGGGACATGGGAAGAGTTGGTTGTTGCTGGCAGTTGGATGGTATGATGTGTTGAGGTTGGGTTCAGTGTGAAGTTGGCAGCAAAAGCAAAGAAGGTGGCTCAATTCTGCAGGATTTTGGGTCACGTTTGGGTTGGATTTGAGCTACATAACAGGAGGAAAGAGCAATTGTTGTTGGATTATGTGAGAGTATTCATGGGGTTTGGAGCCGGTGCATTCGTGGAGCTGCTGTCAGTGCGTGGGATGCTTGGTTTGGAAGTACCAAGGGATGGATTAGTGAGCAACTGAAGCTGGTACAGGAATGCAGCTATTGGGGTTGTCCATGAAGTGTGTTGAGTATTTTGGCAGATTTTGAATGTGTGTGAGGGATAGAGAATGGGAGTCACAGTGATGGTTGGTGTGGCTAGTCTTGCATGTTGGCTGTGGTATGGTTGCAGAGCAGTGGAGTTCAATGCAACTGAATTCTCAATTGCATTGTCAGTTTTGTAGAAGGTTTCACCTATTTACCACCCACACTTTCACTCTTTCCCACCCCACATCACAATTGAAAAAAAATAATCACTTTTCAATTCTACTTTCTTCTATTTACCACCTACAAAAGTAAATAGGGTTTGACTTTGACTAGTATTTGTCTTCTTCTTCTATGGTTACTCTTCTACTTTCATTAATAAACCATAGAAAACCATTAACTTTGAAAACCCTAGGTTAGATTATGTTTATTTAATTATAGTACACCAATTTTTAACTAGTCGTGTAGGTTTTTTCATTAAATTTATTGAGACAATAACGAATAAACTGAAGATGGTTTAGAGGTAAGTAAGTGATTATAATTGATTTTTTCCTCCCTTAAATTTTCGACGAACTAGTCTTCGTGATCTGAACGACCACAACACAGGGTAGTCTTCAGCATCTGAACGACCACAACATAGGTTAGTCTTCAAAACCTGGACGACTATGAGTAATAGTTGTAGTCCTGGAGTGAACGACCCTGTTTAACCGTGGTAGTCATATCCTATGACGACTACAATCCAAATAAGCCGTTCATATTTCAACAACATTCTTCTTCTTGTAGGCATAAATCAGCATTTGAGACGAGAATGGAGGTCGGTCTTTTTGTGGAAGATTTTTTTTCTGTTGCTCGATTGAGGAAGAAAACAGTTGGGTTTTATTTAGGTTTAGGTTTTTATGTTTTTGGTGGGGTGGAATAATTAATGGGTGTGAATTGTAAAGTCAATGGGGGTGGGAAATAGGAGTTTTACAATTTTTTGTGGGTGGTAATTAGGAAAACATAGGTGGGATTTTAGGTGGGTGGGAAAGAGTGAGAGTGTGGGACCGTGGGTGGTAAATAGGTGATGTTGTTGGGCTGTGCTACTTCTGTGCTGGAATCGGCATTGGGCTCGCCAGAATTGGATTTGGAATGGTGGTTTGTTTCAAAAAATAAAAAAACACAAAAAAAAACACAAAAAAAAAAACACAAAAAAGAAAGAGGAGCGGAATTGCCGGAGGTGCGATTCCGGCGACAAGAAAAACAGTAGAGGGAATCGCGATTTCATCTGATCAATCCCTTTCCTCTTCTGTTTTCATCTCGCCCAAGCACCTTCTTCCTCTTCTCCTCATTTACGGGTTTTGAATAAGCCCCTACACACCATTTTTGACGTAAAAAAGTGGCTGCCATTTTTAGGGTTTATCTTTGACGGAAGCCTCCATGGTTCTCACTCGATCTTCGTCTGCAACCTCAGATGGACATAGGAAGACCCTGATTTAATCCTCTGCCGGCCCCTGGTCCCTGTTTCAATCTTCTGCAGGCTTGTTGTCCCATGATGCGGCTTGTCGGAAAAACCCTGGTTCTGCCGGCAACAATGGGGGTTATCGGAAAACCCCCCAGATATAACCAGATTTCCTGTAACTTCCACGGAGACCTCATACATTCAAAAATCTGCAGTGAAATCAACCCATTGTGCCCCTTTTCAATCGTCTGCAACTCGCGGAAAGAGAGTTTACGTTCAGAAAGATTCAAACCAGCATGGTAACGCCATTGTTGCAGCAGCTTCAGAGCTTCATATCTCTGCAACCTCATCATACCACGACACCACTGCTGCTGAATTTATTGCTGCCCCTACAGCAAACGAAGAGTGTGATGCTCAATCGACTGCTAGATTATCTACGCCGCAAGCCTCGGTGTCGTACACGATAGCAACTTCATTTCAATCCTCTGCAAGTCTCCATGCTGTAGTGGTTGCTTCCGTCGACGCTGCACTTCCAGGATCTTCTCCTGCACGACCTGATGCTTCCCTAATAGCTGCAACGATGCACACTGCTATTCAATCATCTGCAAGCTGTAATACGCGTCTGGGGTCAGACACGGCAGTTTCTCTTGTACCTGGTTTGCCTGATTCCACTTTGACATGTAATGTTTTGCAAGGTGTCGCGAACTTACCCCCCATACAAGTAAGTTTCGATGCCCGTTGCATGGTTTTGATGGTTGCAATAACAATAAAGGAAAAGGTTATAACCAAGGGTACATGCTCACACACTTACGCGACAAGCATTTTCCTAATGAGGAGGGTAAAGAGAGGTGCCGCCAATTAATCCGCAGCGACTTTAGTGTGTACAAAGCTTGGGTGTGCTTTACAGGGTATGCACATTTGGTTATGCCACCCTTGTATGCAGATACTGGCTTGGAGTAAATCTTGCAGACATATCGGGGAAGTGGTTCGTCGTCCTTGGAATGGAAAGCGAGCAGACTTCTTGGTGCATGGAATTCCATGTCCTGCTCCTTTAGTTGATGTGGATAATGAGGTTCCGGGTGGCGTAGGAGCTAACGATGTTCTCAGTCTTGATCTTGAGTTATTGGACCAAGTTCTTCAGAGCCAGATATGTACTGTTGCTAGCATCCCGGCTAAGTGCAAGCTTCTCTTTGCCAGAACCTTTAATGCTGCCATTCAGAGGGTTGTTAACAATCCTACTGACGTATCTTTGTGGGTTCAGTTGCTTCTTTTTCCTATATGCACTCTTCGAATTTACTTTCCCCAAAGTAGTTCGGAAGAGCGGTCCGGCAACAGGAAAAAATTGCAGATTGCGACTATTCAATCCGCTCTGCAAAAGTGGTCTGAACCTAACGGTTGTGCCACCTTGCTTCAAAGTGCATTGGAGGAGCAGGTTGCTTTGCAAGAAGAACGACATAAGAGCAAGAGGAATAATCAAGAGAAGATGCAAGAGGACCAAGAGGAAATCAACATACGACTTTGTCGTAAGAAGCTAAGTAATGGACTATACACTGCTGCTATTCGCACCTTGACTTCCAGTGGAGTGGCCCCGCCTAATCCAGGGACTCTGGAAGAATTACAGGCCAAGCATCCTTACGCAGCTCCTCCTTTGATACCAACAGACCCCATAGCGCAACCATCCTTCATTGCATCTAAAGACTTAGTTCTCAACAAGCTGAAGAGCTTTCCTAAGGGGACCTCATGTGGGAGAGACGGCCTTCGCGCCTAACATCTAGTCGATGCTTTGAGTGGGTCTGCAACTGCAGTGTCAGATGAGCTCATTAATTCCATTACTGAGCTGGTTAACATAGGTGGTTGTCCTTCTGCCTTAGGAGAGTTTGTAGCTTCAGCTCCCCTTACTCCTTTGCTCAAGCCTGGAGGTGGTATACGTCTTGTCGTTGTAGGTACTATTTGGAGATGCTTAGTCTCTAAAGTTGCCGCTTCTCATGTTGGTAAAGAAATGGAGAGCTACCTTAGTGACTTTCAGTTTGGGGTGGGGGTACCCTGCGGGGGTGAGTCCATTCTCCATGCGGTTCACAGGCTTCTTGAGGCGAAGAGGGACTCAACGACTACGTCTATGCTCTTGGTTGATTTCTCTAATGCCTTCAATCTTGTAAGCAGGTCTGCAATGATTAGAGAGGTGAGGAAACACTGTCCTTCCATGTCTAAGTGGGTAGAGTTCTGTTATGCGGCTCCTGCTAGACTATACTATATGGACAGGACCTACAAGCATGGTATTTGGATGATGAGACCTTAGTTGGGGACACATTGATGGTGACCAAAGCCCTGGACATTATTCAGCAAGAGGGTGTTTCTCTGGGGTTACATCTTAACGTCTCGAATACTGAACTTTTCTGGCCCACAATTGATAGCAGAGGTTTAGTTGAGGGCGTTTTCCCACCGCGCATATGCCGACCAGCAGAGGGAGTTAAGCTGTTGGGAGGACCTGTTACCCTGAACCCCCAGTTTTGCAAAAGTATGATAGTTAATAGAGTTCATAAGACCACAACCTTGATTGATGCTATACAGAAGCTCAAGGACCCTCAAGGTGAGCTTTTATTGTTGAGGAACTGTTCTGGTGTCTCGAGGTTATACTTTGCCATGCGGACAACTAGGCCTGAGCACTTGGGAGAGGCACAAGTTCTTTTTGATAATCACCTCAAACAGTTTCTTAGACATCTTGTTACGGGGGATGGGCCGGGATTTGATCTCCTGCAACAGAGGCTTGCTACACTTCCCATCAAGTGTGGTGGATTAGGGGTGTACACCATGGAGGATACTATGCAGTATTGCTATTTGGCATCTTGCTTCCAGACAAGATCTCAGCAGGAAAATATTTTGAGGCAGTCTGGTGTGTCCGGTTTGAGTCCCAATTTTGATCATGCACTTTCTTTATACAAACATGTATGTGGTATTGAGATTTCTTCATTATGCATTGATGATATTGCCCCCCATTCTATGAGTTCTTTGGCAATCAAATACTTCGATGCAGTGAGGAAAGATCTACATAATCGGTTTGTTATGACGGAGCGCGATTCGGCTTTGTGGCAGAGCAACAAGATCAAGCATGCACAAGATTATTTGTTGGCCATTCTGATTGCCGGGCTTAATCAAAAGCTTGGGTCTCGACATTTCAGAGCTATCCTGCGTTACAGGCTTGGGATCCCTCTTTTCGAGGAAGGTGACAGTTGCACCAGTTGTGGTAGGGAGATGGATATTTTTGGGGACCATGCCTTGCATTGCTCAAGTGGCATTGGTCTCAAGTATACACATGACTTGGTTCGTGATACTTTTGCTGAATTTGTTATCGTGCGGGTGTCCCAGCTAGGAAAGAGGTTGATTTGGGATTCCTTTCAGATGCCGGATTAGCTTTGAGACCTGCAGATGTCTTGGTGTACAACTGGGATAATGGACATGATGTGTGTATGGACATCACAGTTGTTTCACCTTTTACAGGCGTTGGGGTGCGCGCTTTTGTTCCCGGCAAAGCAATTGAGGATGTTGTCGTTCGCAAAAAGGACAAGTATTTGGAGAAATGTACTGCTCAGGGATTTGGCCTAGGGGTGCTGGCTTTTACCACTCTAGGGGAGTTGGGTGGTGACACTGTGGAGTTCCTGAAGAGGTTGCGCAACTACATGGCTAGCCACGATGCAAACATCACAGTAGGGGATTTTCTTTTCCATAGGATAGGAGTTGTACTTCAAAAAGGGATTGGAGCTCAGCTTGTTGCCAGGCTCCCATCCAATTCTTGTAAGCTTCTTTCAGTTGATGATGATTAATAAAAGTACTTCTTAAAAAAAAAAAAAAAAAAAAAAAAAAAAAAACTTGTTGATTGGAGCCCATCTTATTGCCAGGCTTCCATCTAAATCTTGTAATCCTATTGATTCTGATTCAGATTCAGATTAATAATATATTAAAACTTACAAAAAAAAAAAAAAAAAAGTGAGATGTGTTTGCTTGAGGACAAGGCAAAGACTAAGTGTGGGGGAGTTTGATAGGTGCTCAAAACACCTATTCAAGAGTACCTAAATTATACACTTTAGTCGGCTAAAGCCTCACATATTCTTTATTTTACGTCGTTTTCTATTTTGCAGGTTCTTTGAAGTCATGTTATAAAAATGAAGCAAATTACGATTAAATTCATCACTTGGCGACTCTCGGAGTCGATGGTTTCGAATACAAGAAGAATACAAGGTTCAAAAGTGTCACAAGACAAGAATTACTGGAGGCAGCCACATTTTACAAAGGGTGAAAGGATTTTATGTTGTATACTAGGGGCAGCCCCGGTTATCCCCAACTCCTGTCATACGTTAAGGGGCACCTTAAAACAGGCCCAAATTCCAGTACAGTTCAAAACACTACTGCCGACAAACCAGGGATGGACGGTGATTGTAAAAGTTCATCGGAGTTCAGATTTATGCCAGAAGACTAGATGCGGATTCGGACTACAATCAATACAGTATTCACTATTCAATGAGTCTTTGCAGAGCTTATTACACAGAAGCGTTGCAGAAAGAAGAGAGAGATGGCATCCACCATTATTGGTGTCGCAGCTGGAAATGATGAAGAGTGGTGATTTTCTGATGGATATAGCGGATGTTCAGGAAGGTTTACGTCTTGGGTTCGGATGGAATTTGAGTGAGTGAGAAGGGCTGGTGAAGTCGCCTGTGGGAATCAGACGAGAAGATTTGCCGTCAGATGTCAGATCTCTGGTTTTCCCGACGTAGGGAAGAAGATGGACGGCATGCGATTCGCACGCTTTCAGTCGTGGGGTACCGTCGTTTCTGCGAGATCGACAGACTTATACTGCTACTGGGCTTGGTTGAGTTAGCTGGGCCAGTCGATGTTTTGGGTTAGTCAGTTGGGCTCAGGTTTCAGATTAGGGTAATTGGTTTTGGAAAATGCGCTGTTTTTGGGACTTCACGTTTTTTGTTGGCACTTCAAAACAATAAAACCATCCAAATTTAGTTATAAGGGATGTCTAAATAGGTAAGAAAAGTCTAAGTTACCCTTACAGATTAAAATACCCATAAATCTTAACTAATAACCCTAGTTTTATAACCCTAATCCAAAAACAAAAACAAAAACTAATTAACCTTATCCTCTACCCATATATCCCTCTCATTCTCCTAAAACAAAAACCGTTTTACGGTTCAAATTCTATTCCCCTTCTCAAACAGTTTCAAACCTTCTTCGTTTGAGGCGTCCCGCTGATTTGGCCTCTAATCAGTCTAAAGACCCCAATATGCGTCTCATGTACTAATTCTGAACAAGCCCCATGTTTTCAATCATGTTTTCATTGTTTTTTTAGGTTAGAATCATCGATTTGGGGCTGTTTTTTTTCCCTCAGTTGGTTTACGGTTTGGATTTCATACTGAATTGAGGCGTAAACACGTTTTTACGGCTTGTGATTCTTCATGAAATAAGGCGTAAAAGTTTTTACGCCTTGCAACCAAGCCGTAAAAGATGCCCTAGTTTTGCCCTAGAATGTTTTACGCCTCCCAAACCAAGGCGTAAACATTTTGGAATGTGCTCACAAAAATTTGAACCGTAAACATCAAAACCAAGCCGTAAAAGAATGTTTTACGCCTACTAAACCAAGGCGTAAACTGTGAAATTGAGGCGTAAATAACACTTAAAAGTATTTGACGAAAAACCTATTTCTACGGTTCAATAACCAAGGCGTATATTAAAAATGTGTCAAGAAATATTGAGGCGTAAACACAAAACTCAAGGCGTAAATAAATTTTTTACGCCTCACCAGCTGGGACGTAAATAGTGCATTTAAGATTGTCATGCAACTTACGTCTCAATGGCAGGTTGTCGTCCAAGGCGTAAATTGAGTGTACGACTCAGTTTCCCCAAATTCAACTTTTTACGCATCACTTGGGAAGAATCTTGAGGCATAAACTTTGTTTACGCCTCAATTCTGAGGCCAAACCAAGGCGTAAACAGAGCCGCCCAAATCACAACAATCACAAAAATCTTCATTTGGACAGTAGATTTTGTTGTTGTAATCTATTGGATCTCCGGTAGCTCGAAATCGGTGTTTGAATCACTCATTTTGGTTGAGTGAATCAAAACTTTGAGATTTTTTCCTCTCCTTCTTTGTTTTTTTTTTCCTCTCTTCTTTCTCTCTAAATGATTTGTAGGATCGATGAAAACAGATTTATTCTCTCAAATTTTTTTATTAACTTAACTATATAGATTATGATAATCATGATTACCACTAATCTGATGATAATCAAACACTAACACTAAACTAAATTTAAAAGGTAAAACTGTCCATTTTATAAGGGGTTTTTGGTTTTTGGTTTTGATGACCCTATTTTGTCATGGGTTGCAGTGCCAACAAAAAACGTGAAGTGCCAAAAACAACGCATTTTGGAAAGGGTTTCCTTTGCGTGAGCTTTTGGGAAAAAAATATAAAAGAAGACATACAGGAGGAATTCAGGCAATCTTGGACGGGAGACGCAACAAGGAAAAGAGGCAGAGGTTTTTGGAGCGCAATTCTCGAGGCGCCGCGAACAAGGGTTTTTATGTTTTTAGTTATTTTCTTTATATTTGTCTATGGATTTCAATAAAGCTATGAGTAGCTAAATTTCTATATATTGGTTAGGGATGCAGTCGGATATTACATACATGCTACTTGATTGATTTTGGAGTTATAATTATTCTTTTCATCATCGTTCTCATTTTACTGTGCATATAAATGCATGATTGATGTTTGCATGATGAATGAATGTTAATTGATTTAAGTTGCAAATTAAATTGGTTTATGTTCATATCTATAACTAGAATTAGGTTTTGAGATACGAAATCGTCGATGAACCTATTCACAAGTAGTACAATATAATTTTGATTGCGGTGATAGCTTTTAGGAATTGTATGTAGAATATGACCTTTGTTGAATGAACTGCTCCTGGTAGTTTGTTGCATTGATTAGCCAATTTCACAGATATAAATGCTCTTAGAGAATTGAACTCAATTACTCGATGTGTTGAGTTATTTTTTACGTAGAATTCACACATTCATCGTTATGGTGTGTGATGACCTTAGGAAATTATAGGATATTTTCGCGATGATGTATTCTAGGGCTTTTGATGATGAGAGATTAAATAGAAGGGCTATTTAATGTTTGGTACCCAACAAATGACCAAGAAATAGCGTTGGTACCCAACATTTGAAAAATTAAGATTTGGTACCTGGATAGGACGTTGACCGTCAAAGTCCTACTTTGACCCGATTAATTTTTATTTATTATATTTTCTTGTTAAAAACTAACTGAAGTTACCGGTTTATCCCTAATTGTTTCTCGGATTCCCATTTCAACGATTTGTTTCTCAATTGCAGTCCCAATTTCACTCAAAATCAAACTGAACAAGTTTAAAACTACTAACGAAATCCAATTATCAAAATCCAAAATTTGTACAACAACAATACCATTAATCATTCAATTATTCGTTTATTAAAGTTAAGAAAAGAGAAATGAAGGCATAGGGGTATACCAAAAGGGGAATGATAACGAGCAGTAGTTTCTCTTTTTTCGTTAACGAATCTCTGAATCTCTGGTTAGAATTTTGATTGTGGGAAGATCTAAGAGCTACTGACCGAGATAGAAACTAACTGATTAATCTAACAACAACACACCAGTTGACTGCATCTCTAATTGTTGTTCGCATCTCCTGCACTTGAAAGCAATTGAAATCCCTAAACTTATTTTCATTTTCTTCATTTGAGTAAACCCATTATTTGAAATCTCTAATCCTGTGAATTGTTTGAGAAAACACTAACCCTCGTTTCATTCATTTTTCTTTACATCTTGATGTATCAAGAATCAAATCTGATAGAATTGATTTTACCTTTTTTAAGAACTGAATTTGATAGAATCATTTGATTCTGATTGTGAAGATGTTGATAAGATTGAAGAAATAGAGCTAGTAAAGAATAACATAGGTTTGGTTTGGTGGAGAAGAGTTTTTTCTTTCTAAATTCGTAGAAAGAAGCAGAGAATTACAAGGAGAGATTAGGGGATGATTTTATGTGGTCGTGGACCGGTGGTGGAGGCGGAGTTTTGATAAGGATAATTGCGGAAATAAATAAATTTATACTAATTAAATAAAATTGTAAAATAGAAAATTAAAAATAGTCAGGTCAAATGGAGTCTTTGACGGTCAACGTCCAATCCAGGTACCAAATCTTAATTTTTCAAATGTTGGGTACCAACGCTATGTCTTTGTCATTTATCGGGTACCAAACATTAAATAGCCCTAAATAGAAACTCCAAATATTATTCATAGTGCATGTTATGTGATTGAAGATGAGCCCTTAACCAGTATTCTCATCTCTTGATTGTTTTCTACAATTATTTGCTTTAGTTTTAATATATTTTTATTGCACCAAACAACCCCCCTGGTTACCTTAGAAATCGAAAATAAATAACAACCAATTCCTCCCTGTGGATCGAATTTGTTCTTACCATTATTCTATTTTATTTATTGTGAAGGTTAAGAACTGAATTATATTTGTTGTTGTTTGACAACACATCAGGGGGCCAGTGGGAGCATCCCGGCCTACGCCCTGACCACTGGCGAAGCCATGGAGGACTTCAAGAGCGCCATTCCAAAACACGTGATATTCAGGAGTCACCCTCGTCATCTTGTGACGGTAAATAAAAGGAAAACGATGATTGGGGTGAAGTGACACATCAAGCGAAGCTCGCAGCTCCGCTACAGAAGGCATGGGGAGCAACCTTGCGGGGACGTCTTGGTCGAAGCCCATCACTCTCGCTGCTCTGTCAATATTGTAAGGCATCACCACCTCTTCCCCGCGAAAGTAGCCAAGGATGTAACCAGGAGTACTGCTGTTGACAAAGATATCCTGCTCGACAGTAAGGCCACCAATTTTCAAGGTCATTAACACTAAGACCTGATCTTTTGTAAATCTCTGCTAAAAAAAAAAGAAAAAAAAAACTAAGGCCATTAGGATTGTTATCACCATCCGAGTACTTAGTATGAAACATTATTGTTCCACACTAACCAGGAGACTTAATGTAGATGGTGAAAAATGAAAGAGGGACAAAAATGTAAAACAACTCTCTGATTATGCCTTGCCTAAAGGCAATTGCCTATTCAGGCACATCTCTATAGCTCAGAGCGCAACCCGTTCTACGAGCTGAATATACTCTCTATGAGATCTCTCTTATAACTCCCGGTGCAGAGGATGATATCATAGTGCAGTGCCGATAACCCCACCAACACGTAAACCCATCAATTTACTTCATGTCGACATCGCCTCGAATTCCTCGATACCAGAACTAAATTACTCAATGGTATGTGGTGGAGAGTTAAGAGAGACGCATCCTCACAGATTTTCTCTTAAAATACGACTCAACACCAGAGTCTCAATGAAAACCTCAGAAACATCGCGGCTCTAGGCCTGTCCAGAGCACTCTGAGAAGCATACAACAGCCTAAACACTCTTAGGCAGGCCATACTCTAAACACAAAATGGCCTAACCTACCATGGATAAGCATGCCATGACCTAAGATACGCCATAGCCCAAATGCACCACAAAGGGTTAGCCTTGGCCAATGGCCAAGGCCGCAGCTTCAGAGGCATGGCGCCATACTTATGGCGCCACAAGATATTGGCCTTGGCCACAAAGTCACGGCGCCATGAGCATGGCGCCACGAGATACTGGCCTTGGCCAATGGCCAAGGCCTGGCTGCAAAACCACGGCGCCATGAGCATGGCGCCACAAGATGTTGGCCTTGGCCAGTGGCCAAGGCCGTGGCCTCCAGGCCATGGCGCCATATGAAATTTTCCGTGGCCAACGACCAAGGCCACAACTGTTGTGGCGCCATGAACTATGGCGCCACTGAACCTGACCTTGGCCCATGGCCAAGGTCGTGCCCACATCCACCACGCGCCATATTCATGGCGCCATGAGCTCTAGCCTTGGCCAATGTCCAAGGCTGCTGCTATACATCCACTATGTGTGCCTCTAGCGCCACACTCACATTGGCCATAGACTCATAGCCGCACGACGCTGTTCAAACTCAACACAACCATGCAATATATGCATACCACTCGAGACATCAAAACATCACACGGGGGGATAACTTTAGGGGTATTGGTCTGCCGGTATACGACAGTTAGAAAGAAACTGATAGAGATGATGGACAGTTACGAGAAAGTGGTGCTGAATGGACACGATCTACACGACTCAAGCAGTTACAGAACTTAACTCACGTCCTCCACTCCTGCACTCTTCCACGGCTTCCACCTTCTCTGTCGAGAGATCAGGGTGAGTTCAACACTATAAATAGAGGCTTCCTCTATCTTCCAAGGTAGAACATTCAGAAACATTCCTCAGAGCTAAAACACCTGAGCAATTCAACACACTTCTAGCCTTGGAGATTTCCAGTCACCCTTACGACGGAGATCTTGAACTCTTACACCCAGAAACACACATCCTCGACCTGATCTCTAGTTTCTTTCACTGTTTCCCTCCCTAGATCAACTTTTATTCTCTCTATGACCGAAGCAAGACTTGAACGACCATTGACTTGGTTTAGGCTTATCTTGTTCGACTTTGATCTCGAGCACTACGAAAGTACCCAGAGATGGTGCAGTGTTTTTTAGGCAAAAACATCAGTATATTAATAAATTGTTTTTTCTCGAAAAGTGACAAATCTCAAAGTAACAGCGATGTAAGCGCAACAGAACAATTGCCAGCAGCCTAAGCGCAATAGAACAATTGCCATGACAGGACCTGTTGATCACATGTCATCTCTAGGATCCTCATATATAGGTATGAGGCGAAAAGTAAGAATCCCAATGATAGAGATACTCACACGTCGCTTTTAGCGGAAAAGTCTTTTTCCCGGGTTAATGTCCTAAATCGTCCCCTGGCGAGAGATGATTGAAAGATAATGCTTAACCCAAGAAGGTTGAAATGCCTGAAATAGTAGACAATAAGGAGAAGATCTCATGATCAATAATATTACCGTTCGGTTACATTCAGTTACAAAAGGTGACAACAAAATAAAAAGAAGAAAACAAGTTCGAGGGGCAAGAAATGGCCAGGAATTCACCCAACAGGTCAAAATACAGGTGGAAGCAGGGAATTCCGAATAATTTCTTCCGTAGAAACGACGACTAAGGGACATCCATCTCGGGAAATCAATACCATGGAAATGGCACTTGGCCTCGGCAAAAGCTTCATTAACAGTTATCGCAGCAGAACGAGCATAGGTAAGACTCAACCCTTCAGTTTGGGAAGCAACAACAACAGCTACCCTCGCATCAAAGTCACGAAGCTGGGTTTTCAAAAGAGCATTTTCGGCGGCAGTAGATTCTTCTCGAGCTCTCGATTTATCGGCGACACGTCTATATTCATCCATCAACATCGTAACGGCGTTAGGTTCAGACTGCAGTTCTGACACTCGATCGTCAAAGACGGCCACTTGTGAATCCAAAGGGGGATCAGGATCTTTCAAGAAAAACGAAGACCAGTCCACAGGCTTTACAACATCAAAAGACAAGGGGATACTTGGGTAGCAGATCTCACCACAGACTCAAGAAGACCAGGCGAAGAAGGAATGCAAGCCTCGGTAGAACAGGACAAAAGCTCAGCAGCACCTTTCAGGTTAACTTGTGTTTCATTAGCAAAAGAAAACTCAGGGTATTGGCTATCCTGCACATCAGCGTCATCAGTAATATCCACAACCATAGAAGCTTGAACAACGGGAACTACAGGGGCAGGCAAGCGACTCTGGGTGACGGCACCATCATCACTGCGGTGACCAGAGGAAACATCTTCGGAGATATCTTTGGCACCCGCACTCATCCTGGAAGCAAAAGACTCTTCGGGCGCACCAACTCCGCTAGCAGTTCTCATCTCAGACTTCCTTTTCTTTCTAGTAGCCGGCTAATAATCATAATACCATTTGTCAAAGGCTTAGGCAAAGGGGGACAACTACATATACACAAAGAATAACATTGATTACCCATACCTTCGACAACGAAGTAGCACCAACTGATTTGTTACTAACATCCTTTGCGAGCTCAGCACCAACCTTCCTTTTTCGAGTACAAAAAATGTCATGAATGCTAGGTGAAGGAACGCTAGCTCTCAAAGACTGGGAAATTATAAGAAAACCGCCCATTAGAAGGAATTGTGAGAACATAAAACTGAAGATAAAAACAGAAGTACGTACCCGCGAAGCAGTCGGATTAAAACGCCAAGCGATAAAAGTTCGATAGCAAGGGGGAAGATCCTTCATCCAACGAGGAATGAAAATACCAGGCTGAGACCGAGATTTCCTGAAGCCAGCAACCCACGGACCGGAGACACGAAGAGGAGTATGCATCTTCCGATGGTCACGACTTAGACGAAGCCTCTGATCGTCAGGAAAAAGGAAGACTAACTGTCACAAGGATAACAGACAAGTCGGGGTCATCGCAGTCATTCAGTAAAAGAGGAACCTTGTCGCGGATTTGCTTAGCAGAAGGGGCAAATCGACGAGGACCAACAAACCAGGGCACCACATTAGAGCTTTGAACGGAATCCCCCCAGGTCAAGTTGAAATTCTGAGGAGTATAATCTTCCCGACGAACCATTGCTAAAGAGAAGGGGTCATAGCATCTCATGCGAGTACGACCACTACCACGGAGCCAACATTCGTACAGAACACGAAAAAAGTTACCAGTATACTGTTGTATACCACGAAATTGCTGACATAAGGAAGGATTGTCTCGATCAGAGAGAACATCAATGAAGAAGGTGTCACCAGGGTCGTACAAAGGAAGGACGAGACCAGCAGCTAACTGACCAACGGAGATGAGCAGGGAGTTCTCATCATAAGGGAAGTTCCTGATCATATCCTCGGTCAAGACATCAACATCACCATCGAAGAAGGAAATATCGAAATGAGTCAAGCCAAAAGACTTCTTTATCTCGGCAAGACTCCAATGACGATACTATCATCTTTAGAAGGACGAAGGTGCTCCAGTTCATAGTTGAGCCCCCTATTTTCTCTTGCAGGAACAAGACCATCACTAGCTATGGAGAGACTCTTTTCAACTTCACCAGAAGAACTCGAGAGATGAGGAAAAGCTTGCAAGGGAGAAGGAACAATCGAAGACATAGTCGAATCCATAACAACATCTTTCGACTTCTTGGAAGAAGATTTGGACTTAGAACTTGATGGCTTTCGTTTCATCAGGGTTTAAGGAAAGCTTGAGACAAAAGAAGAAGAGATGAAGAACCAGTAGTCAATGAAACATGCAGAAAGGAAGGCTGTGACTGAAGAAGATGAAGATCATGTCTCAAACCCATCATTTATAGAAATCACAAAAAACAAAAAACTCCCACAAAACCACGAAAAGGCGTGAAGGAAGGGTCCACCATTATTTTTAAAATGGAGGCATAGGCGAAGGTTTTCTTCCATAATTGCCCACGCCAATAACTGAAAGAAAATGGGCAAACTGTTAATGCATAATTTCGGATGGACACGTGGTGCCATCTCCGAAGACCGTACACAGAGACGACGTGAGCCGCGAAGGACAGGAGCGTATCCAAGGGAAGTAGTATCTCATCACGAGATGATAAAATCCAAGGGAGGAGATTAAAGGATCACCAACCTACGATACTAGGAGACAGCAGGCATGCCAAGCAGCAGTCACACCGCATCAAATGCTGTGGACAACTTTACAAAAATTGTCTGTCGAATGGGGATAGGTCCAACCAACGGTGGAGAACTGAAACCTAGACCAATGAGAAGCCGGCAGCGCAATAATACAGCGAGGATCCTCCACAAAGCAGTACGACGAGCCAAGATTGGACGATAAGGGCGGTCACCGAGGATTGAGGATCAGACCAAGGTACATCAAGAGAACGAAGCAACTCAAGGTAACAAAATATAGCTCAAAGGGATAAGGTGGAAGAAGATGATTGGATAAAGGAACGGTGGAACATAGACCATGACTCAGCATGGCGCATCAAGTGGTCGAAGTAACCAAGGACAGTAAGAGCGGTAGTTGAAGAGTACTATAAATACCCCCTCTACTTAGCAGCAATGGAGGTCGCATAATTTTGTAAGGATAGTTAGGAGTGAGAATCCTTGATCAGGTAGCCATACCTTTTGGATTCCATAAGACCTCTATCTATAACAGATTGAAGTGACTGATAGTGTAAACCAGAGAAAACCTTACTCATTTTGCATAATAGAACATCAGATTTTACCCCCGAGGACGTAAGCACACAGTTGCTGAACCTCGTTAATTGTTGTGTTGATTATCATTGCAGTTATATGTATTATAGTTAACATCATTTGTCGATCATCTCTAAGGTGATCCCACGATTGTGGTCGGTAGCACACTTGGTTCAGAATAACTAACGATAACACGTTCAAACCCTTGAACAGATCCCTGGTTATTAACGAACAAAGGCCACCAACGACCTAAGTAATCGATCCTTTAAAAATATTTATTTGTAGTATGATATGGGAAAATTAGTATCAACAATGGGTTCCAATTAGCACTTGCAAATATACAGAATGAAAAACAAACATAAGTGAATTTACCTTGTCAAATTGGCTTTCCTGATTGCTTCCTTGTCAATTGAGTTTGACATCCTACCTCCACCTGACATGGTAAACTTAAGAATTTAAACCTGTATTGATTGTCCCTTGCTAATTTAGAACCACCACATCCTTTAATGTAGCAAGGCACAATAGCAAGGGACAATCAATACAGCTCAAATCAATAAGAACTGTTTGCTGCACCAACAATAGACCTAACAAATTAGTCAAAATGTGAGAAGCACTCTAAAATCATATTCATATTACAGGTATAAATCAATGAGAAAGCATCAGCTAAAAAAATTAGAAACTCTAACATTAACCTCAGTGCAATCATTAAATCCCTATGCAAATAACACCAACAAATCAGGATAAATTACCTTTCATGCACTTTAAACCTAAAATTAATGCACATCAAAACTAACATAATTAAAGCTAAATCAAAATTAACAACAGTTAATATAGATAGCATTCCAATAACAAATCAAGTTCTCCGAGAAGAGAGATTACCATTTATATGTGCTCTGATTACAAGCTTCAACAACTCTTGTATTTCAGGAACAATTGAACCTGCAAGAAACACAAGAAAGAATCACTAAATCAAATCGAATTGATTTAAAATCAGATCCAGTAAAACCCTAAATCATATTCAACTAAATCAGATCCAGTAACAACTACAATATCAGAAACCCTAAATCACAAAATCCTAAATCATCAAAACTCTAAATTCGATTAAACATCAACTAAGCTTCATAAAAATTAAATAAAACATAAATCATCATCTGGGTTTGAAGAACTTACTCGTTTTCAACAAAAATCATCAAGAACTAATCATAGGTCTTTTGCAAATCAAGTTCAATCTCTGCAAATCGAGTTCAGTCTCTGGTTTCATCAAAATCATCAAGAACAAACCCTAGCTCTTCTACACTCGATTCCCCTCTTTCCTCTCTCTGGTTTTCTCCCCTCTTTTCTCTATCTCTGGTTTCACTTCCTCTATTTTCTCTGGTTTTATCTCTATTCTCTCCGTCAAAAACAAAGTAATGAAAAAAGAAAATAGGAAATCAGATTTATAAATCCGAAAACCTATTTTCCGGTAAAATTTCATTTCTACCCTTTGTGTGCAACCGTAGTCAACGTTGGTTTGCAGTTAGTCTAACATTGCCTAATTAATATATATTAATTCCTAATTACAGCAACGCAAAAAAAAAATTGCGCAACGTTATTAGACGTTGCCACGTGGGCAACGGCTATTAACGTTGCAGACGCGAAAAAAAAAAGAGGTGGTAAATCAGGCCATATTGCGTAGTGCATGTTCGTGTTTGATATCAGGATGCAGCTGCTAGAAATCGCCATGTCTGGAATAGATCGATCCACCTGGCAGACAGCAATCAGATTGTCTAGAAAGGACAACTGTGATGTATCGTTTAAAGAGGTCGAGATTTCAGGGTTGCTGACGTCGGTCTGCAACAATTTCATGTTCGGAGTTCACCAAAAACCTTATGTATGGAAAGATCCAGAAAACATTTGTGGAGGATAGCAGGAACCATCTAGAAAATCTGACACAAATTGTCATGCCTGAAAAAGATCGACTGCAATGTGTCGCAAGGTGATCAAATTTTCGAGTTCGTAGAAACTGCTGCTGAGACGTTCGGTCTGCAACAGTTTCAGATTCAAAGTCGTTGGAACTATGCATAAGAAGGCACAGCAGAAATGCCCAAGAATGAGCATGCCAATGCGCTAGAAAAGTGTGAAGGAGAGTCGCACAAAAACCCAAGAACTATGCAAATTGCAACATAAAGTTCGATAAATCTTCAACTGCTGCCAGTGGAGGATCGACTCCTAACAGTCCAATTTCTGATTCAACTACTGCCAGTGGAGGCTCGACTCCTGGAAGTCCAGTTTTCAAATTCAATTGCTGCCAGTGGAGGCTCGACTCCTGGCAGTCCAGTTTTCGGATTCAATTATTGCCAGTGGAGGCTCGACTCTTGGCAGTCCAGTTCTCAGATTCAACTGCTGCCAGTGGAGGCTCGACTCCTTGCAGCCAGTTCTCAGATTCAACTGCTGCCAGTGGAGGCTCGAATCCTGATAGTCCAGTTTTAAAATTCAACTGATGCCAGTGGAGGCTCAACTCCTAGCAGTCCAGTTCTCAGATTCAACTGTTGTCAGTGGAGGCTCGACTCCAGCCAATCCATTTCTCAGAATTCAACCGGTGTCATTGGAGGCTCAACTCCTGGCAGTCCAGTTCTCAGATTCAACTGATGTCGGTGGAGGCGCGACTCCTGGCACTCCAGTTCTCAGATTCAACTGCTGCCAGCGGAGGCTCGACTCCTGACAGTACAGTTTCAAGTTTCAATTGCTGTCAGTGGAGGCTCGACTCCTGGCAGTCTTGTTTTCAGATTCAACTGCTGCCAGTCGAGGCTCGATTCCTGGCAGCACAATGTTTCAGTTTCAACTGCTGCCAGTCGAGGCTCGAATCCTGGCAGTCCAGTTTTCAGTTTCAACTGCTGCCAGTTGAGGCTCGTCTATTGGCAGCGCATTTTTCAGTTTCAACTGCTGCCAGTTGTTGATGGTGGTTTTTAGCGAGGAGGTCACAAAAGTAATTTCACATCAATTTCTGGCATCCTGGAATAGCTCGAGAAAAGGTATGAATTT